>ML806369.1:92718-104136 GCA_009831015.1 Picea engelmannii | reverse complement strand
ACATTATGGTATGAATATTGTATGTGAAATTATATTGGTTTGGATGCATTGCTATGATATGTGGACCAGTGCAGGATTTCAGGTGAAGAGACTGCCCAAAACCGAATAAACGATGACAAAACCCCCAGCAACACGGTGCCACTATGTATTCCATTGTAGGGTGTGGACCCTAGTCATGTTAGGAGGGGTGGAGGCATTTCCCACCGTGTATCCTCCATTGTAGGGTGTGGACCCTAGTCCTGTTAGGAGGGGTGGAGGCATTTCCCATCGTGTATCCTCCGAAACCTGAAGTCATGGGAGGACGGTGTTAGCTCACACTCCCTTAGACGTGTGATGATGACATTCAGTTGCTTGCTGGGGAAGCTTGGTCGAGATAGTGACACTTCCTCTTACGGGTTCTATTTGGAGTTAGGTCAATATAGTTGACGCTCCAAGATAGTCTAGTAGAGGAAGGATAGGAATGGAGATGGAAGTAGGTTAGGGAGGAAGGATGAGTAGAAATAGTTGAGAGAGTGTGGAGATTTGTCTGATGGTGGAATTTAATGTTTTCCCTTCAAAAAAAAGAAGAGAAATTTGTATATATATGAATATTCATAATTACGTAACTAAACCACAGTTGTCTAAATAAAATTGTTGAACTGGATAATAGCAATTAAAGAATTTCTCAAACAATTGATCGGTTTGTTGTCTTTTATAAAAGACTAGTCTTGCTGATTGGATTGGATGCATACATAAATTACTAAAGGATGGTAGTTTTGATTATTAGTACATGCACGAGACTTGTATGTACTAGCTACACATACATTTCTTGTACATATACACTAGTATGTATGAGTTTTCTTGACTTACTCACTGATAGTGTCGGTTAATTGTTATGAATGTCTGAACCATGTTTCTTCTCCTTTGTACCATAAGATACCTTAACTTCAGGACGAAGTTTCCTGAAGGGTGGGTGTATGTAACGACCCTGCTTAAATAGATGTATAGGATTATTAAATTATAATTAATTTGATAATCCGACTGTCCTAAAATGTTAGCTAAATGATAATTATTTCTTAAATAATATTAACTAATTAATTATTATTAATTACTTGTTCATATCTGTCAATGATTAATTAATTATTAATTGACCCATTAATTAATTAAGTAAATAATTAAAGGGGTTAATAAGTTTAATTTGTTAAAGACTTACGTACACGGGAAGGGATAAGACATTGAATATAAGGATAAGATATTAATAAGAGATAAGATAAGATAATAAATACGAAGGGATAAGATAATAAATAAATGGATAAGGAAAGTAATGAAAGGGGGGAGAGTCGGTGAAGGGGGAATATGATGGGGAGAGCCTTACGGTGGAGAGCATTCTTTTGGGAGGAGGATTTTTATTTTGGGGGAGGAAGCATTTTGGAGGGGGACGAGAGTACTGGTTTCTTGGCTTGGCTTTTCTTTTTCTGTGGTAGAGTTCTGCAGTCTTTGAGTATCATTGCAGGGGGCACCAAGTTGGTAGGGGTTTTGGGCACGGGGGCCAGGATTCCTTTCGGTTTCCTGGAGCTAGGGAGCCGGATAGGCTGCTCCTAGCTGGCTCGGAGGATAGTCAGTTTGGTTAGAGTTGGTCAGCACATCAGGCAATAGCAAAGCAGCAGGCTGGACAACCGGGTCAATGGAGAAATTAGCATCAGGAAGAGGTAAATTTGTCTTATTATGTTAAGTAATTCTTATTCTGTTATGAAATTGTTGTTCATTATTTAATTTAACATGCTTATATGCTGAATTAAAATAAATTACTGAGTTTTCTTCTTAGAAGTAGAAGTTTATTGTTTCAATTTATGGATTTAATAGAATTGAGTTAATTAGGTCTTTACAAAGACTTATATGTTTATTAGGTCGAAGAGCCTAGATGCTTAAGGCCATGAGCCTGATTTTTGTATATGTAAATGCACATATCATTAATAAAATTACACTGTTGCGTGTAGACCGACCATGAAGAAAGAGTTATGGGGGACTAAGCTCCACTAGGTAGGGTAATGGAGGGGGCTAAGTGTCTAGGCATAGGGGCTAAGCTAGAGGGCTTACCTATAATGGAATAATATTTTATTATTATTTCCTAAAGGCTAAGGTGGACATGATAGGTGTTGTGCTAAGTTCTTGGGAAATGGAATGAGTGCTAAGTGGAACTCATGTGGCTTCAGGAAGACATTTGTCAACCTAGGCGCATGCAGTTTATAGATGGGAAATCCAGCTCATTGTGGGTTCCTCCTTGCCATTCTCATGAACCTTACGATTCTCTAGAAGTATGTCACCCTTCTGGATTCACCAGGAATTCATGCATTGAACTAGTTCTCCATCATAATCGCCTTTGTATCTAGCACACAACTTTGGAATCCTACAATTGTACCTGAGTTATATCATGTGTCTCGTGTGAATCCTGACACACCCAGTAACTTTCTGAGCCATGTTGTTTCTTAAATTTTGGTCATTGTAGCCACATAGTTCCTTGATTGAGTGTGTCTTGCTTCCATCATCTGTTCTTTATTGAGCTTTGTTGTTGCCATCAAATTTTCGGGAATTGACTTAGAAGCTGGACTAAAGAAGCAAGTTGTCATGCCTGTGGTTTGAAGAGGTGGGTTGTCTAGCCCGTGGATTGAAGAAGCAAGTTTTCAGGCCTACAAGAAACTCTCTCTAGGTGAGAGAGGTTGTTGGCGAAGTATTTTCCTAGAGGGATCCCAACTGTAGCCATAGTGCTCGAAGAATTCCTGTCTGGCATGTTGTTGAATCCCTAGAAGGGAAGTGGGTCAGCTGAAGGACTATTGAGAAGAGAAGGGGCACACTTCCTGGGCTGGGATAGGCATGTGGGGAATGAGAGGTTGTAGGTTGTTAGTGTGAGCTGGCCCTAGGAGATAATCCTTCGTGTTGACCTGTGCGACTTTCTTATTGCCATCGACAAGACTAGGAATCCCTTTCCCGGTTTTGTTTAGTCTCAGCTCGAGGGTGACCCACTGTTGAGCGTGATGAGAAGTGTGGTCTAAGGCTGGGAGGTTCATGGAAGGTCTGCATGCAATTGGTTGTCATCTATTAAAAGATAAATATCAAATCCTTGTTGATTGTGTGTTGGGTAATTGTACATGTTTTATAACTTGATGAGTAATACCTAGATATATCTTATATGTTGTATGTGTAGGCTTACTGTTATTTCCACACTAATTTTTGTATGGTTAGAATATGTCATATGTATGCATATAGTGTTATAATTTTTTAATTATTATTTCCGCATGAATAAGTGGCATGAACAAAATGTTGTAACTTTTAATTTGTGTTAGATATGCATGCATATAAATTTACAAAATGGTATCAGAGCTAGCAAGTGAATATAAGGTTGTTTGGGTAGCGTTACCTGGATGAGGTTGATGGTCGGGGACGTTACACTGGGGTGGGACAGGCATGTGGGGAATGATAGGTTGTAGGTTTCTTGCTAGAGGTGGTACCTAAGTCCATGTATTTTTGTTGTTGACAGAATTTATCTTGGCTTAGGATTCCTTTTGCCTAGTGGATATTTATCCCTAGCTTGGGGGTGACCTACTTGTTGAGATATTATGAGCAGCAAATTCTATGTCTTGGAGGAACTTCTGAGGTCTGCAAGCAGTTGGTGAATTTTACAAAATATAAGTGTCTTCTATGTATTTAATTTAATTATTGTGTCCATAATCATGTATTTCTATAATGGGTTTTCATTATATATATATATATATATATATATATATATATATTTGTTGTAGTCTACATAATTTTATGCATATGTAGAGTAATTTTATTTAAATTAATTGTATAAGAGTTGGAAAATTTGTGTGGCATTACCCAGCTCGAGGATGGGGATGCTACAATGTAGTATCAAATATAAATTTTGTCAAGTGGTTGGTAATGGGGACATTACATTGTGTTATTAGAGCCACATGTTCAACATTGAGCATGTATGGGCCATATACAGGGCATTGAAGCTGAATTTGTAGAGTATGCATGCAAATTGTTCAACAAAGTGTTAAAAAGGGATGTCTGCAACATGTTTGTCGAAATTACTATAGTGAAATTGGATAAATTCAACCAAGGATTAAAAATCCCCAATTTTAATCTCAATATGTGAATTTTTGGGACTATAATTGGTTGAATTGTGGAATTGCGAAATGGACATGGTGAAATTGGGCACAAACAAAATCCTAAATTTCTGAGCGAATTCAAGTGAAATTCGTTCCCAGGAATGCTCATTAGGCATACATGTAGGTAATCGCTTGGTTACATGGTCTAATTTGGATACAATGATATTACTTCCTGATTTCCATGGCGGATAGGGTAGAAAATCAAAATTTATGAGTTTCTGGAGAAATTCAAAAATTGGGAAAATTTGGAAAAATATGGAAAAAATTGGGTATTTTTTCATATATGATGTTAGCATGATGTGGCAGTGACATGGAGGTGACATGGAATTCCATGGTGGAAATTGTACAATGGTAGCAAGTGGCATGGTGGAAAGTGACGTGGGAGCTATGTGCATAGGTGGTTTAGTCGATACCACAAATCATTGTCGCATGAGGGGCGAAGCGGTTTTTTATTCTGACCTTGTACCATGCGACACAATTTAGATTGTGCCACATAGCACAAAAAAACACTATCACACTCCAAAATTATTTAACTCCCATGAAATTTTGGGATGGGACATGGCCTATCGGTCATTGATCTCGCCCGATTTCAGCCCTAGGATTTGCGAGACGTGCAAGTTTGCACATACCAAGGGAAAAAGGTGTGAGATGGGACCCACCCATCATCGCGACCAATAAGAAGTTGTCATGTGGTACTTTGAAAAAGGTGGGACCCTTGTCCTATCCATGGTTAGAAATGTTCCAACTAGGTAGGTGGGTCTATAAAAGTATGAATATTTTATTGAAATTTAAGGGCCACATAAAAGAAAAAAGATAGAAAGGAGAGAGTGCAGCTGAATGATGTAGGGCTAGGCAGTCTAGGAGGTTGACATGGAACCATTACGGGGTTCCAGGTGGACCCATACTGCCATATCAACATCTATCTCAGAAAAACCGAGTTAATTTTCTGAGAAAATTACAACATTTTTCATCTCATTTTTGCAGGCCAATTTTTTATGCCTAAAAAATGTTTTTAACTAGTATGATGGACTTGTAGGCCAAACAATGCAAGGTAAAGTTTGAGATCCATGAAACTTCTGATGGCCATAAATTTTTTCTTTGGAATTGGATTTGGGCAGAGGAGTAGTCCATGAAACTCTCTTGGACCATAAAAGACAACCATGGAGTCAAAACAGAAGTATAGGCACCTACAAGTGCACATGAGGACATAGAAGGCACCTATAGCAAATAAAGATAAGAATATAAAATGGCATGAAACTTCAACAGGATGTATCTAGTAGAATAAATATTAGAAGGAGGTGAAACTTGACCAGAATGTCCAGAATATAGCTATGAAGGAACGCAATTGAGATCCTGTCAAAATCCCAAAAGAGTTGGTGTAAAGGATGCATGGGCTTAGTCAAAAGTTCACCTAGTTAAAAAGGGTGCAAATAAGTAACTAGGTAAAGGTCATATGACCATAACTTTCTACTCATAACACAGAATTGAGAAATAAAGAAGCCATTGGAAAGGCCTTGGAAAGAGGAGTCTAAATATGCATCGGAAATGTGAATTGAGCAATATAATTCATAAGAAATTATAAAGAAGAATTTTGGTGTATTTAAAAGGGAAAAATGGTGCATAAATTGAAATATTTGTTAAATTATAGTGGTCTAACAAATCTTATTACATGCACATTTTGAAAAGCTAAAGACAAATAGAACATGATCAACATAGATATCAAAGGCATGGAAGATGCACAAAGGACTTACAACCATGAAGATGAAGTCAGGGGGTTGTATGTCAGCATGGGTAATGTCGAAACAAATTCAAATGGGCATGGAGAAGGAAAGGAGGAGAGCATGAACTTGGTGGATACCATAAAGAGTCTGCAAAAAGATGTCCAAATTTATAAAGTTGATAATGAGAGGCTTATGGAATCCAAGGAGAAGCAATATGGCTTCAACATCAAGTTGTTACAAAGCTTGGACATAATAGAGAAGAAAATAGATAAAGAGACAGAATCAAGCAAGTCAAGGAGTCATAGGTATCATGATAAAATAAGAGAAGAAAAAAGTGTTGATTGGAATCATCATCACTCACCAAGGAATTCATCTAGGACATAGTAGTTCAAGTCCATCTCTTGTTAGAAAACATAAGAGGAGGTCTAAGATAGATGAGATACAAGGAGAAATGAATAATCTCAAACCTCCTACCTTTGATGGTGATCACAAGAAATATGAGGATGCAAAGACCTGGATGTTGGGCATGAGGAAGTACTTTAATTTCACAATTACTCCTCACAAGAAGAAGGAAGAATTGCAATCTATCATCTCAATGGGAAAGCATCAATGTGGTGGGACCAGTTTGTCCAAGTGCAACACATTGATGAGAAGAAAGGATGATTTTAGGGGTGGAAATTTATTTTAAAGTGTAGAAACCTTGGCGAATCTTACTAATCCTTCATATTCCAACTAGAATTGTTTGGCTATGTCTTTGCAAAAATATTCAAATTTCTAAGGATTTTGTATTGTTTGTATAAAATTTTGGTGATTTTTAAGGTAAAATAATTTTATTCTATAGAATTTGGGCGAATCATCTTTAGAATAACAAATCTTTTTTGGGGAAAAACCATGGAAAATTATCCCATGAGCGAAATTTATCCCCTAAAATCATCCTTGAGAAGAAGATTACTTGGAGGGAGTTCAAGAGGTATTTTCAAAAGAAGTATTGAACAAAGTGTTACCATGATAGAAAAATGAAGGAGTTCTTTGAGCTCAAGCTTGGGAGTATGACTATGGATGAGTATGAGAGAAGATTCTTAGAGCCCCTGAAATATGTTGACTTCATCAAGGATGAGAAGGTCAAGACTCATAGGTACCTGAGTGGAATGCCATAAATTTTCAATGACAAGATACAATATGATGATCTCAAGGCATTGGAGGAAACAATAAGGAGAGCCAAGTGTCTCTATGATCAACATAGAGGAAGACCAACTTTTCAAAATTCTTTGGAAGACAAGAGGAAAAGAAAGATGGAGTATAGGAAGAAGGGAACCAAGACACCATTATTCAGAAATAATTTGCAGGGAAAGACAATTTCTAAAGAGCTCAAAATGACAGAAACAATGGGAAAAATACCAAGGAAACAACCTATGAAGTGTTGTGGTTGTGCAGGAGACCACATGTTCAGATATTTCCCTCATAGATCTGAAAAAGTGAGGAGTATTTATAATGTACAACAATTTGATATAGTGGAGGACATGGGAAGAAGCATGTCAAGGATCTATGTAGCCCTGGACAACAAGCAAGTTGAGTTTCAATTTCACGTGATTGAAGTGGAAGGTAAGATAAACAACCAACCCATTTCTATTTTAATTGATTCATGAGCTAGTCATAGTTATCTAGATCCTAATATGGTGGAAAGATTTAATTTTCCAAGAAGTAAGCTTGGGAAACCTTGGTTGGTGTATCTAGATACAAGAGCTAAGAGAAAAATTAATGAGATGGTTAAAGAATGTCCTATGGAAATGAATGGACTGAACATAAGGGTAGATTTGAATATCATACGGTTGGGCTCATATGACTACCTAATTGGTATGGATTGGTGATGCAGGAGCATCGCCAACGTCAAGTGAGCATGGGGAACACACCAATGCATTTTGGGCACATGATGAATTGTTTAAAAACTTTTGAAGATGGATGCGCCAAACATAAATGTAATAGTTAAGGAGAGGCATACTTCTTGATTTGTAATCAGACCTTGAGCGTCCCGCTCTCGTCTGAAGGACTAAGAAGGCATTTATGTTAGGTAATGTTAGTAGGTAGCTTTGAATTCTCAGATTTGACATTTTTAGGAGCGAGTAGGGAAACAGGATATAGACACCCTCATTGTATAGTTGTAAGATTATTATGAGCATAGAGCATAGAGAAGAGAGCAGAGAGATGTAGTTGAAAACACCCATGTACAGATATTTGAATTAATAGAAAGAGCTTCGATTCAAATTCATGGTGTCATATTTGTTCTCTGTGTATGCATTGTGAATGTTATGCTCATGGATGTTTACTTTCTGTTATACATTTTCTTTATATGTTGTGTATATGATTTCATGCTTTGTGTTTGAAGTTTGAGAGAGAATAGAGAATGCGTTTGAATCGTTTCTCTATCTGAGCAAGAGTTTTCCTGCAAGGAGTGTAGCGAAATTGTCCGCAAGGTGTGCGTTGACAGAAGTCAGAGTTCATCTCTGAAAGCTCAGCAGGGATAATAACTGTTCTCATTCTCGTAGAAGTGCAAGTTGAGCACAGGATCCGTGCAAGGAGTGCACAGGCCGAGTAAAGTCTCAGAGTTTGCAAACCTGAGGGAATTGTTGAAAGGATTGCTGCCGCAAGGAGTGCGCGCAGGAAATTTTCCCCCAAAGGACTTGAGGATTTTTTCGATCAAGCTTAGGAGGGATAGGGTCTTCGAAGTTGTCAAAGAAAAGGTCAAGAGAGTGAGTTCCTTGAAGTATTGGAAGAAGGCGCAACAACGTTGGTTGTGGGAAGAAATTTTTGCGAAGGAACACTTTGTTCATTTCGCAGAAATCGTTAAGGAGGCATTGAACGGTCGGAATCCTCCGAGGAGGATTCGCGAAGTCCCGGAAGCCGTCAGACCTCATAGAGGAGAAAGAAGGTTATGGTGCATGTTTTCTAAGTGAAAATCTCGAGAGAATAGAGCTGTAGGATCTAGGCCAACAGGGTCGTCAGATCACTTACATATTTCGCATCTCGGGGTTTCGGGAGGTGAAGAATCGAAACTTTTGTAGTGAGACTCGCGAAATCACGAAAGGCAAAGTCTCGAAATAGCGAAGGAATCTAAGTCATTTGCTAGAAGGAGGACACGTGTTGCGAGATCACCCGTATCAGGGACTCGGACACTGGAGGTCCGAAAGAGAAGTTTTTCAACTTCACGACTGGTGAAGCTGTGAAGTGAATCAGGACCATCCATTTGGGAGTGGACAGGTGGCATAGTCATTGACATGGAGGTCAAACCTTCCGTTGAACATTTTGGGGTTTCATGGGTAGGAGGTCCGAGAGTACAGCGTCCGAATTCGCGAAAATGCAAAGTCCAAAACTCCAAAAAAGGTGGGAAGTTTCGTGTGGGACCCACGTTGATGACGTGTCTAAATTTCATGTTTCGACGTATCGAAGAGTAAGAGTCGGGTACTTCAAGTCCCGAAGTCGCAAGAAGTGAAGTAGCGAAGTAATGTAAGCCGTCCATCAGAGGAGGACAGGTGTCAGAGATCAGAGGATCTCGCGAACTCGGAGGTTCGCAGGGTGAGAGTCCAAGGACTGAGCGCTCCAAGTCGTGAGAAGCGAAGTCGCGAGGAGCGTGGATAGTCGTTGGATCCAGGTCATGGGAGGACCTTTGGATCAGGAACCCCATCGCATTTCACGTCTCAGGGGTTCAGAGGTCGAAGGGAGTTACTTTCGATTGCAGAGGTCGCGAGGTGTCGAGAGCCGAGGTACAGAGGGGACACGAGGTAGAACTGCACAGTAGGCCCAGGAATTTAACCAACTGACACATGTCACCTATAGGGAGGAGTCAACACCCCATTGACCTCTCTCATCTCAGGGATTTGGGAGATAAGGGAATGAAATTTCGAGCCTCCAACTCGCGAAGTTGCGAGTAGCGAGAACGAGAGGAGAAAAGTCAAATCTCGCCTCTCGGGGGTTCGGGAAGGAAAGGTGCCAAGGTTGAACCTTTGAACTCACGAAGGTGTGAGAGGTGAAAGGTGCTAGTGCTTAGTCTAATCGACGGTCATGTAAAGAGGGAACTGACAGGAGAAAGGGCTAAACCTATTTCACGATCTCAGGTATTGCGGATTTGGAGAGGAAGAGTCGGGAGTCACGACTCGCGAACTTGCGAGATTGCGAGCCGAAAAAAAGGACCTATGGATCAATTTTGAAAGGAGATTTCAGCGGAGAATCCGAAAGAGCCGATCCGGCTCGAAGGGGTTAAAGAACGATCCTGTGAGCAGATCTCGGCCCGAGGGCCAATAGGTCTGCGTCAATTGGTTGGAAAAGCATCATGTTGTCCTAGACTATTATAAGAAGGTTTTTACTTGTTTGGATGAGGAAGGAAACTTGAGGACAGTTCAGGGTATTCTAAGGGCAGTAACTATCAGGGAAGTTTCACCCTTGTAGGTGAAGAAAAGCTTCAGGAAAGGATGCCAAATATTTGTAGCACATATGGAAGAGACATCGAAAGATAAAGTGCCAAATATTGAAGATTATGTTATCCTAAAAGAGTTTTAAGATATCTTTAGAGAAATACCAAGGTTTCCACCAAAGAGAGATATTGATTTCTTAATCAATTTGATGCTTGGAGTAGCCCCAGTATCAAAGACTCTTTATAGGATGAGTACACCAGAATTAAAGGAATTGCAAATGCAACTTGAAGATATTATGAAGAAGGGGTATATATGCCCAATTGTGTCACGTTGGGGTGCCTCAGTGTTATTTGTGA
Source organism: Picea engelmannii (assembly GCA_009831015.1). Lineage (NCBI taxonomy): Eukaryota > Viridiplantae > Streptophyta > Pinopsida > Pinales > Pinaceae > Picea > Picea engelmannii. The sequence continues at coordinate 93,502 of ML806369.1, read as the reverse complement.
AAAATAAATATAATACCTTGAGGATTTATATTGACTTCAAACAACTGATTAAGGTGACTATGAACAACAAGTATCCTTGTCCAAGGATAGATGATCTTTTTGATCATATAAAGGATGCAAAAATATTCTCCAATATTGACCTCAGATTAGGATATCATCAGGTGAGAATTAATGAAGAAGACTTCAACAAGAAATTCTTCAGAACAAGGTATGGCCATTATGCATTTACAATGGTGCCATTTGGGTTATCAAATGCACCATCTATATTCATGTGTTTAATGAATGGTATTTTCAGATATTACTTAGATAATTTTGTCATTGTGTTTTTGGATGACATACTTATTTACTCTAAGTCTGAAGAAGAGCATGAGAAACACTTGATATTGGTGCTACAAGTATTGAGGGACCATCAACTATATGCAAAGTTGATAAAGTGCTCGTTTTATCACATGAAGATCCATTATTTGGGCCATATGATATCAGAGGAAGGGATAACAATGGATCTAGAAAAGATATTATCCATTGAGGGATGTACAGTACCAAGAAATGTCTTAGAGGTGATATATTTCATGGGACTTGTAAACTATTATAGAATATTTGTTGAGGGATTTTGTTGAGAACCAAATATCAATATAGCATAGAAAAACTTTAGAAAAAGTACTCAACGCCTTGAAAAAGAGATAATTTCAGATAATAAGCCTCTTCGAGGGGGCAACCTCCTTTTACCCCACTTAAATTTTCAAGTACAAGATGATTCAAAATGAAAATGTCTCCTTGGTATATA
>ML806369.1:63461-89300 GCA_009831015.1 Picea engelmannii | reverse complement strand
GTGGCACATTATGGAGATCAAAGAATTGCTCCATCTGAAGTATCCATGTGATTGGGTCCTTGCCATCAAACTTCCTCATATCAATCTTAGGAATGTGGTTGGTCTTAAAACCAAAGTTGGAGTTTCTCCATTCTTGATTCACCATCCTTGTGTCCTCATCATGAATTTCATGGGATGCATTTTCACTTTCAGGTGTCTTCTCTGTTACAAAATTTTTCAATACTTCCATGATCTCCCCTTTTAAACCCTCCATCATCTCTTGTAGTTCATCTTTTGTTACTATCTTATTTTGTAAATCATTTATGTCCCTACACATTTCTTCACCTTCATCAAGAGTCTAAGTAGGATTGTCTGGAGGCTTATTTGGTGTAGAAGTTCCCTTTTTGGGTGTCATGTTGGCCAAGTATCACTTTTGAACCTTGATTTTTAGGTGGTTCTTCTAGACAAACTTTCTTCTGTTGTATTTCCCAAGTTTTTTCCCTTCTGGGTATAAAAATTTCTTTTATGTAGTTCTATGATATTTCTTCTTTGCAATTCCATGGGTCTGATCAAAATTGGATGTGCCAAGTGGAATTTATGGTAACTTCCCCACAACTTGCCGATTTTTGGCCTTTCCAGGAGATCTCACTTGTACAGCGTGCCTTGCACAAAATAATTGATATATAATTCTGAAACTCACACCAAAAATACTACAGATTGTCCACGATCCAATGAAACCAGTCCCACTCAATTTGGATACTCTAGGAAGAAGTTATTATTGTTTTACCTGGAACACCTTCTTGAGACTAGTCAATAGGAATACTCAGATACCCTATCTTACACAGGGTGTATCTACAAATTTAAGATGACCCAGAAGCTGAAATTTTTACCACAGATACCTTACTAATTTATGTGAATATCCTTTGGAGTTCAGGTTTTGAAACGTTACTTAAATTTTTTTATAGTGAAAATTCCGCAATGACTCAGTTCATGATGATTCCAGAACCCTATATTATATAGGCTGTATCTCCGAAAGTACAATGCCTCAGGAGCTCAATTTTGAATCCAATGTACCTTGATCCGTCTACTAAATATCCTCCAAGTCGTTCCTTCTAAAACGTTGTAGAAAAAAAGTTATAGGAAAAATGCCAAGGTGTATCAGATGTAGCAGCGAAATCCCAAGGCCTTGAGCTCTGATACCATATGTTGAGAACCAAATATCAATATAGCATAGAAAAACCTCAAAAAAAGTACTCAATGCCTTGAAAAAGGGATAATTTCAGATAATAAGCCTCTTCGAGGGGGAAAGCTCCTTTTACCCCACTTAAATGTTCAAGTACAAGATGATTCAAAATGAAAATGTCTCCTTGGTATATATAGGAGACTAGGAGTTATAACTACAACTAATGGCCTAAAGCCGACATAAATAAAATAACATTACTAATATAATATTCCCCAATTAAGGGGTAATGAGCCAATATTAGGGCTTAACAGATTTTCAAACATTGCACACTCAATCACATCTTTACAAAGCAAGGGTGTCACATTTGAATTGAATGTTGATTGTATAAGAATTTTTCAACACTTGAAGATATTGTTGACAAGTGCACCAATTTTTAGGAATGTTGATGGAAAATAAGATTTCATTGTGTGCATTGATGCATGCAATGAAGGACTTGGTGGAGTCCTTAGTCAAAATGGGCATGTGATATGCTATGAATCAAGGAAGTTGAAATAACATGAGGGAAAATATGCCAATCATGATTTGGAATTGGAAATCATAGTACATGCCTTAAAATGTGGAGGCATTATATGATGGGAAAAATATTCGAGTTGAGAACAGACCATAGTGGTCTGAAATATTTGTTTGGACATCTAACTTTGAATGCTAGGAAAAACAGGTGGTTGGAATTTCTCAGTGAGTACGACTTTGATATAAATAATATCAAAGGTAAAGAGAAAACGGTGGTTGATGCACTGAGAATGAGGGTTCATGAGATGCATGCTATAACCATTAGCATGTACAAATCACATTTGAAAGATAGAATTATAGAGGCTGCAAAATCAAATCAGCAATATATGGAGATAAAGGAAAAATTACAGCAAGGTATTTTGCAACAGAAAATTGAAGATTATAAACTTAGAGAGAATGGAATCCTAATGTAAAGGGGCAAAGTTTATGTGCCAAATATTCAGGAGATAAAAAATTTGGTATTAAGAGAGATGTATAATGTTCCTTATGTTGGGCACCCAGGTTACCAGAAAACTATTGCAATTGTTGTTGGGTTATGAAAAAGGTACAAATATCCTCCTTATTCCCACAGTTCGTGATACAATCTTGAGTGACTTTTCTGTTAATTAGGGATAAGTAGAATAGAAAATGATTAATATGTCTTCTAGTGATATTATTGAAGTCATGATGAATAGATTCTAAAATACAGTTGGAATTGTTTGATTTTGTTACAGGATTGGTTAAATATTGTCAAAACCGAAGTAGCAAAGGAAATCTTGAAGATGTGTGAGCCATTGGAGGTTAAGGACTTTTGGTGCAAAAGCAGTTTTAAAGATGATTCAGTTTTCTATATTGTAACTTTATAATAGTAAATAAATCCTAAGGATCTTCAGATCCTCAGGATGCCTTGATTTACTCAGATTATTGTATATATAGAGGATAATATATCCTAAAAGACAATCTAAGAATTGCATTCAAGTATTCAGACTCAGAGTTACTCTGCACAAGCTGTTTTTGTGAATAATGTACCAGCTATGAAGTTAATAAAAGGTTTGATAGTTTTCAACATTTCTATATACTGAGTTTCTAGTAGCAGTGCTTCTAAGGACCAAGGGCCCAGTCTAAAGGAGCTACTATTTCAGCTATAATTGTATCAGTTTGATTTATGTTTTATGATTCAATTCCCTTTCACAATAGTTAAGACGAATGCATAAGTGTGTCAATGATTTCATACAGTTTGCATACAAAATATAGATATCTCCCTTGAGTGTTAATGATTGTTGATTCCAATTTCCATTACTGTAGTTTTCTGCTTGACAGTTCCTCACATTTTCATACGCATCATTCCTTTTACTGAAGATTCACATTTGTTGTTATTTTCGAATAGGTTACAATTTTTGTTCCTTTCAATTAAAGTTGCAATTGTTGTTCTTTTCCATTCAGTTATGTTTGTTGTTCCTTACGATTAGATTACAATTGCAGTTTCTTTTCATTAGAATAATTCTCTATTTCCTTTCCAACAATTTGATTCCTAGTTAATAGTTAATTTCTCAAGTCTTTACTCAGATTCAATCATTGCCCTTTAGTTAAATGAATTTAGCAGGTTAGTTAGTTCATTTTCATTCACAACATGTTAGCAATTAGATTTCAATTCTGTTAAGTAAGATATTAAGCTTAGAATCTTTAAATGAACATTTGAGGAACTTGATTGTGGATAAACTCAGGTTTGCTTTAGCTACGCAATTTTAGCCTCTACAATCTATCTGCAGAGACTTTGCTGATGTTCTTGAGATAAAAGACTAATCCTCAGGTTGATAAATTAATATTAAAATAAGGTTGTTTTTAGGACATCTTTAGACCCCAACATTTTGGCGTCGTTGTCGGGGAGAATGTCAAAGGTAGCATAAATTGTGCCTCTGGAGGATGAGGTATTGACGACGGAAGGTAAGAACCTACGCAGGCAATAAGTAAGATGATTATGCCAACACCTACCTCCAGTTGACACATTGAGAGGTTGCATAGGTGTTTTCTTTCTTGAATTTCTTTTTGTGTGAAGTGTGTATGACTAAGAAGAAAGATCTTGAAAAACCAAAACCCCCACCAAAAATTACCAAAGCCCAAGGCCCGGTGCTCCCTAGTAGAAGCACTTTCATAGACGACATCATCCGAAAAGTCGAATCTTAAGCTTCGGTTGGACCTAGGAAAGGATCTACCTGAATCCCTTAGGTAGCAGTCTCACCAACTACACCCCATGCTGAGATTCATAGAAAAACTTAAGGGACTGAGCAAAGCTTTTAGAGAACATATCTTCCACCTCTCACCCCTTTAGAAGAGGGAAATTCTCATAATCTAGAGGAAGGAGAAGGAGAAACCAACGGGGTTGCCAAGGCAGATCCATCACCACCCCTTGATCCTGAATCTCTTGTGAAAGAAGAAGGCATACCTGAAATCCCAGATAGAGGGAGTGCAATCAAATCCCCTAGAGGGTCAGATAATCAAACACCTCGAATAAAATACCTGGATCAAGAAATCCTTGAAGATTGCTGGCACATTTGCGATCAAATGGCACAACCAAATCAACAACATCCCCAGAATTCCACATTGGAATATCCGATAGTTGATCCAATTGCCAATGCCCCCATGAAGGCAATTTCCCTACAGAACCTGCCAATCTTCCATGGATTGATCTCAGAAGACCTGGATGCATTCTTATTTGAATTTTATGTCCTATGTAGAGGGTATGATTACACCTCTGAACCCCAAAAATTAAAATTGTTCCCCTCCACTTTGAAAGGAGCATCTCTACGCTGGTTTATGGGATTAGGGGGCGGAACTATAAACTCATGGGATGAGATGAAATAGGCCTTCTTGAAAAAATATTAGGATTATTGTAGAACTAGAGACATGAAAGATGAAATCTTTCAAATGACTGCAAAATAAAATGAATCATTAGAAGAATATGTTGAGAGATTTCAATATAATTTACAAAGATCACCCTATGGTACTACATTACCAAGTGAAGTACTTAAGGAAAATTTGATTAAGGGTATGAAATATGAATGGGTAGAAACATTGAATCTAATGGGGAAGGGTGACATTTATCAAGAAACTTATGATAACATCATTCAATTGTGTATCAAGAGCTCATGAGGAAGCACACAGACCAGATCAGGAATGTGAACTTCCCTCACCAGGAGTAGCAATACTACCAGCGGGGGTGTTACGCGAGCTGAAGTTAGTAATCTCTTAGAAAATTTCAAAACATATATTCTGATCACTCTGACTACACAATTGGATGTATTGTAGGCCAAACAGAAAAAAACAGAAGAAGAACAGACTTTGGCCATATTTTTCCACAGATGCAGAAGAAAACATGGTCCAAGGGATTTCCCTCTGGATGTGGTTTGGGTTTGCACTATCTATGCCAAGGATCACGATACAGAACAATGCCCATCGCTCCCTGGACTGAAATTTGTCTTTAGATAAGTGGAAGAAGAAACAAAGCCATTATATCTAATGGAACAACATCGACAATGGTAGAACCGAATTCCAAATACACTCTATGACCCTTCCTCTTTATTTTCTGGACATTATAATCAATAGAAAAATTCTAGTAACACATGGCAGGGCTAGCCGTTTACTAATCGAAACTGGCAGCCCCAACAATACCCACCTGCAAATCCCACTTGGCCAAACCAGCCCGCTGCAAATCCTGCCTGGCAGAATTAGCCAACTACAAATTCCACTTGGCCTAACCAACAATACCCCACCTCACCCTGGAAAAATTCAAATAACCCCTACCCTTCACAATGGCCCAACACGACTGCCCAAAACCCAAATTGGAACTAGAATTGGTAGCGCCCCATGGGGTTGACCCCTCAAACCCAACCCACGTTGCAAGCCCCACTCCAACTTCCCCAAAACCCTCAATCACAATTGTGCCCCCAATTACCAGCCCAACCTCACCCAAATCCTAATAATAGACTGGCTCAACTCGTCCAGATTATGGAGAACAGGGAAGGGGAAACCAACTCGGTAGTGTGCAATGAAATCCGGTTGAGATCGGGGTGTATAATATCTCCTGAAGAAAATAACATTTCTCAAGAGTAGGAGAATGAAAAACAACCAACAATAACACCCTCAACTGTGGTAATAACAGAAGAAATCGAGCAGGGGGAAACACAGTCAAATCACAGGATCCTGATAAGGATGCAACTCCTTCCCCTCCATTCCCTGAAAGATTAATGATAGAAAAACCTGTCGAATATCCCAACTTTGACATTGTATGGGAACTCAAGAATTTATATGTCAAGATTCCACTCCTGTAGACACTACAAGATTTTCCAATTTATGCGAAAACAATCAAGGAACTATGTGGGAGGAAGCTTGTTAGGAAGATAAAAAATTCATCCTCGACAGTTCGCATAGTAGGAGCCTTGTCTGATCTAATTCTTGGTAGATAAGAACCAATCAAATATGCAGATCCAGGGAATCCCATAGTAACAGTTCAAATCCAGGGTTGTTATTTTCCAAATACACTAGTTGATTTGGGAGCGACCATCAACATCCTGACTATGGAAACCTGCAATACCTTGGGTTTTGACTCCTTCAAATCCACCGCAATTATGTTACAATTGGTAGATCGATCTGTGGTTTGACCAGTTGGAACATTACATGATATATCCATCTCCGTCGACTCTTGGGAGTATTCGTCGAATTTCCTCATCATCAAACTAAGAAGTGGACTTGAAGGGAATCCATTGATATGGGGAAGACCATGGCTCACAACAGAAGATGCGTACATAGGATGTCGAACGGGTAATATGACAATTGCTAGAGGAGGTGTCACAAAGAATCTCATCTTATATCCTCATGCCAAGACAAGCCCAACTTTCGTATATCCACAATTTCCACCACCACGATATACAGAAAAGGATTTACGAGCCCCTCTCACACTGGAAGAAGCCCTCAGAATTAAAAACCAGCTAGAATATGATGTAATCAGTGGGTTTATTAATAGCCCAGCCACCATGAGTAACCCAAACTGCCAGATGCTCCAAGTTGTTCTAGACTGTGAAGCACAGGGAGACCCGCTGGAAGATTTAATGGAACAACAAATTCCAACTACAGCTGTTCATAACAGAAAATCCGTTGAGACTGCACTAGGGAGATCTATGAACATCAATGTCAATTTAGATGAACAACAACAACAAAATCTAATTCAAATCCTCTCCAAATACCAGTAAGATTTTGTATGGGAGTATTATGATATGAAAGGTATTGATACGCAACTCTGTACACACCACATTTATATTGAAAAAGATGCTCAACCTATCTGACAGTCGTAGAGAAGACTGAATCCCCATCTTAGGGATATTGTTAAGGAAGAATTACAAAAGCTGTTGGATGTAGATTTTATATACCCTATCTCGGATAGTCGATGGGTTTCCCATTAGTGATCGTCCCAAAGAAAAATGGGAAATGGAGAATCCGTGTTGACTACAGGGAACTTAACAAATCCACTCAAAAGGATCATTTCCCCTTACCTTTGATCGATCAAGTCCTGGATACTTTGGCAGGAAAGAAATTATTTTCTTTCCTAGACAGTTTTAGTGGCTACAATCAGATCTAGATTGCCCCAGGAGATCAAGATAAAACTACATTCACTTGCCCCTGGGGTAACTTTGCATAGAGAGTATTTCCCTTTGGACTATGTAACGCTCCAACCACATTCCAAAGGGCCTTCCTGAGCATATTCAGTGACCTGATCAGTGAAGGGCTTGAAGTCTACATGGATGACTTCACTCCTTATGGTGAAAACTTCGACCAAGCACTGAATAATATGGAGAAGGTACTGGAACGATGCATTTCTACCAGGTTATGTTTAAGCCATGAAAAATGTCACATGATGATGATAGAAGGTGTGGTACTAGAGAATTATATTTTTGTAGATGGAATTAGAGTAGATCCAACAAAAATAGAGGTAATCCTTAATCTACCTACACCACACACACAAATAGAGGTACGTAGTTTCCTTGGTGCTTCTGGATACTATCATAGATTTATGGAAAATTTGGCAAGAACCGTTGCACCTTTACATGCTTTGACTGGTAATGTGGATTTTCAGTGGTCTTACAAGTGTGATGTGGCATTTGCAGGACTCAAGAAGCTAATATCGACAACACCGGTGTTGAGGGGACCAAATTGGAAAATACCATTTCACATCTCCACCGATGCATCAGATATTTCCATAGGCACCGTCCTTGGACAGGAAGAAGACAAGAAACCTTATGCTATTTATTTCATTAGAAAGAATCTTACTTCAGCTGAACTTAATTATATAGTAATAGAAAAATAATTTTTAGCTGTTATACACGCCATCAATAAATTTTGTCATTATATAACACGCTATGTCGTTATTCTGTATACTGATCATTCTGCCATTAGATATCTAGCTAATAAATTGATTACTAATGGACGGGTCACTCGGTGGTTATTACTCTTGCATGAATTTGACATCACCATCAAATATTGACCTGGGAGAGAAAATCTTGTCGCAGACTTCCTATCCCGCATACCCAAAACAGATGACTCTTTAACAGTTGAAGATCAATTTTTAGATGAGCATCTATTTTTCATTACCACAAAGCCACCTTGGTACGCTGATGTGGCAAATTATCTGGCAACGGGAAGATTACCGACACATCTATCATCAAGGGAAAGAAAACTAATCGTCCAACGTAATGCATGATTCACTTGGATTAGTGGATATCTCTTCCACACAGGAGTTGATCTCCAGATTTGCAGATGCGTACAAGATGATGAAATCTACGACATACTAAAGGCAGGACATGACGAACCCTATGGTAGGAATTTTGCAGATCGCAGAACTAGACACAAAATTTTATAGATGGGTTACTATTGGCCCTCAATATTCAGAGATGCAAAGAAATACGTCCATATCTGCGACAGCTGTCAACGGATGGGACAACTAGGTCAGACTAATGAAATTCCCTTGAAATCACAAATAGTTGCATAACCATTTGAAATATGGGCACTAGACTTCGTTGGCCCCTTCAATCCAAAGTCAAATCAGAAGGCCTATATTCCAGTGGCTACGGACTATATGACTAAATGGGTAGAGGCAGAATCCCTACCAAATGCAATAGAAGAGGTAGTCATCAGATTTCTTTTCAAATTATTTGTACGCTATGGACTACCCAAGGAAATAATCACTAATGGGGGGTCACAATTTACAGCTCATAGAATCACCACCACCCTGGAAAATTATAATAATAATCACATAGTTACTTCTCCATATCACCCACAAGAAAACAAGAAAGTAGAAAGCACAAATAAGGTCCTGGAGGCAATCCTGACAAAGATTGTCTCAACAAACCGATAGAATTGGGCTACTGAGCTTCCAAATTCCTTATGGGCTTATCGAACAACATGGCGTAACACCACTGGCTACTCTCCCTATCACCTAGTCTATGGTAAAGAACCCATATTCCCAATTGAGTTTGAGATTAAGACCCTAAGGATGGCCTAGGAAATTGGACCGGATCTAACAACGACACATAAACAATGCCTTCAACAAATCAATGAATTGGATGAAGCACGCCTATCTGTTGTGGAGCGCACAACTGTTATTCAACAACAAAGAGTGACCTGGCACAACAAGCATATCAAGAAGAAATCATTGAAGAAGGGTGATTGGACACTTCTCGATGACTCCAGATTTCACGATTTTCTGGGAAAATTACAAACACGGTGGTTGGGACCATATGAAATTGAGGAAATCCATGATAATGGCATGGCCACTTTAATCACCATTGATGGGTCTGGATCTCCATTTTTGGTTTATGGGCACCGGCTACGACTTTACCATCATCTACCTTCAAAAGAATATTTCTACCAGGAAGTAAGTAAGGATCCTACCATTCAAATTTTGGCTGGCTGGGAAGGTAACCCAACCACCCCAACTACATAAATGATGAATTTTGTTGACAGTGTACATACTGTATATAGTTTTCATTAAGTATTATTTTTCCTTTTTCTTTTCATTTTTTTGAGAAATAGGGAGGATAATTGTAATCAACACAATTAGCACTCTTTTCTGTTACGCACTCTTTCTTTATCCTATCACACGGACCCAGTCTTTCATATAAAAATGAATATGTCATGCTCCACAACAGTAATAGGGAAACCATAATGAACTCATGACATCAACAGACCATCCCATACTCGATTCTGAAATAAACTGACCCATAATAATTCAATGAATTTAGTTGATGACTAATCAACCTTAGATTCAACAAAAGAATAAATATTTCCATGGGGAAGTTTCCAAAATTATCCATTGAGATGGTTAAAAATTAACAAATGTCGTTCATTTGAAAGGAACAACTATTGTTCCTTTATGCGATTGTTGTTCAATTGAAAGGAACAACTGTTGTTCCTTCTCGTGACAGTTGTTCCTTCGCACGATTGTTGTTCAATTGAAAGGAACAACTGTTGTTCCTTCTCACGACTGTTGTTCCTTTGAGTATCGATTACTATTCATTTGAAAGGATCAACTATTGTTCCCTTCACACAACTTGATGTTGTTCCTTTAAAAGGAACAACTACTGCTCCTTATGTGTTCTTCCTTATTGTCATTCCTTTCTGCCATTGTTGCTCAAATGCTATCCATTCCTTTGGGGTAACCCTTTCATCAAATAATTTTCACTAGCATTACTTCTATTTATCATGGTAAAGATCTGTCACTATTTTGTGGACTATCTCTCATACCTTATCAAATTTTTTTTTGGATTAATCTCTCCGAAATATTTTAAATCTTGTTCATAACCTGTAACCACCATAATTTGTTTCCTTTCCCTATATACATACAAATATACTTGAATGATAATTTGCCTCATATTATAATAAGGAATCTTAAGCACACTTTTACTTGGAATCCTTACACTTCTTTATGCCATCCCTTACTCTTAAGGAGTAGATGAGCCTCCCTTAATAGAGCCCTTCTAAAAAAAAAAAAAATTTAAATAAATACAACTAATAAACTTCTCCCACAAAGAATAGGGGGTCTCATCACGAGCCAACCTACCTCAATCATAGGATAATAACCTAAGTGACATTCCCACTATGGCTACCACCCCAGGGCAATGGCCTTTTGACATTTTTTGACAAAGGACAAGAGGTCTCATCACGAGTCAGCTTGTTCACTTAAGTTACAATCTAGTGAGTGGCATTATCATCATCTGGCTACCAAACCAGGATAGTGGTCTTCTCAGGAGAAGATAACTCAAATATTTATTAAGGATACAGTCTCATCTATGGGTTAAAATGAAACCCTGTCGAGGCTATGAACGCCTGCTGGTAGAAGTGGCTCTGCCTGTGGTTTGGAAGTTTATCTAAAAAACTTCAAGTTTCTATGTGTCTCTAGATTTCCTTTACTCAATAATGGGGCTATCATTTTGGCTATATTTAATAAAATTGGGAAAATTAACAACATTATGATATATGGAATATTTTTAAATGAACAGGTTTAATTTATTTGGCTTATTTTCTCATTTTCTCATAGAACGATGGGTGGCCGAAGTGTTCACAAGGAACCAACTTTACTATAGGTAATAGAGCAGGCCAGAGAAATTCTATAGCACCTGGGGTGGATGGAGTATTTTAACCAATTACAAGGCTATGATACGAGCATCACGCTTGAATTATTTCAGAATTTGCAGGGAAAAACCTCCATGGTTCGAGATATACAAATTCCAATTACTCTGAAAATCGTAGCAGAGATTACAGGTCTCCCTAACTCAGGCATTCAATGGACGGGAATATATACAGTGCTCAAAGAAGTTGTAGAATCCTTTGTAGACCCTGGCGAGGAATTGGATAAAAAAGGAAAGGGGCTTAACCCCAACACCCTCAGTGAACCATGGAAAGAAATAGCAGGATTAATTCAGAGATACATCACCTGTGATGGGTGATATGATGTAATCCGACCACACCACCTCAAACTGTTAGTGACACTCAAACAAAGGTTAGTAATTAATCTACCTTTTTTTCTAAATGCCATGTTACATGAGGTTTCCATTAGAACACAAAATTCCAAGGATCCTGTTACTATTATCAGTCACCATGGATTAGTTAAACTGATAGTAAGTAAGGCCATGAGTCAAACACAATTAACATGGGGGGGGTCTTACTGGGACCAATAGACCTCTGCGACTGGAACAACCTGAATTATACCATGAAAATCCATCACAGGAAATTGAAGAGATATAGGAAGGGGAGACCACTACCCAAACAGAAGTTCCACCTCCTCAACCCGAAGTCGAGGCAGACCCTGTCCAAATGACAAAGGTTAAAACCTCACAAACAAAGGTTTAGACCTCACAGACAGGGCCACTAACCAGAAAGAGAAAAAGAGAAATGGTTACTCTTAAAGCTCCCATTGAGATAACGAGGAGAAGTAGATGAACAAAAAACCCTGAAGAAATCCAGGACACAAAAAAACAACCTGAAGAAATTCAGAACATAACAGAGCATCCCTTACAAGAAAATGCCCAGGGTATTGAGCATATAGAACAGACTTCACAAGGAAACAGTCAAGAAGACACTCAGCCAACATCAGAGCATATGATAGAACAATTTTTGAAAAGATATGAGGAAGAAATAGCTCAGGTTTTAGGGAGATTAGGAGCCTCAATTGACATAGATAAATCAAAAGAATACCAAGAATGAGCCTCTTCTTCAAACCCTGCTGAAAATTTCCTTGATATTGAAATGTCATTTCCTGAGGACACAACACATGAAGACCCACATCCTGAGGCAAGAAGCCCTCTTGAATAGACATAACACTTGGAAGGAACAAAATAACAACTACCTGCTGATCAGAATGAGGAAGACCTTGAGACTCCTCACAAACAGAAAGTAGGCAAAAGCCATAACAAAATTAGAAAGATGAAAAAGGAGAACAAGTTGTTAAAGAGAAAGGTTAAAAAAGTGGAAGCATTAAAATTGAAGGTTGGAAAACTCAGAGAAATTATTAAAGAATTGAGGAAGCAGCTAGAAAAATTAGATAAGGCCCACCAAAGAAATAAAAGCAAAAGGTCCAGAGTGCAGGGAAGAAACCCTATTCCTAAAAGAGAAGTCACTACAAACTCTATGGGAACATAGAAAGACTCTGAAGAGATAATAGTAGAGGATGTAGTAGCTTAGAATGAGGAGGTAATTCCTTCAAAAACTGTTGATGATGAGGTACATATAGATACTCTAGTCTCAGAAGAAATACCTCAATCCCTCGAGCAAGATCCCACCATTAGGAGATTGGAGGAATAATTGATACACTCCCAACAAATCTTGATTCAAAGTAGGAATGAATTGATGACTATGGAAGAACATCTAGCATTTCAATCTCAGGAACAGAATGTTATCATTGATAGACTGGAATTAGAGCTTATACAAGCCCAATAAGCATTAACTCAATCCAAATATGAGATGGGCGCTATAGAATAATATCAAGCAGCTCAGTCTCGGGAATAGGATGATGTTATTGGTAGGCTAAAGGCAGAGTTGGTACAAGCCCAACAAGCCTTAACTCAATCCAGAGAAGAAATTATCACTAGGGCTTAACATCAAAAGGTTTTTAAACAACTAAAGGATACATCAGCAACAAAAAGTGAAACATATGCTGAGCTCACCAAAGCACAAGAAACGATTAAGAAAATGCAAAGCCGATTTGAAACATATTTGGAGCAAATCAAGGAGATTTGTGATGTTTACTTTGATGCAATCAACTGTAGAGCCCCTGCCACCAATTATACCCTATTCTTGTTGGAACGTTACCTGTTGTTAAGGGTAAAAGCCATCAGAGAAGGTAAGATGATTACAGTTTCCACTGTCCCTGAGTTCATTTCATGTTTTAGAGAGCAGGAAGAAAAGGTACAGTATTTTCTATGTGAATTATACTTCCATAATTTTATTTTGGAAGATGACAGGAAAAATAACCCTGGTCCCTTTATTGGAGACATTCAATTCCATGCATTCTTGTCCTTTACTAAGAACCAAGTTATATGGGGCAAGGCTCACAAGAATTTTATAAAGAGGGAAACAAGGTTAGATCTCTGGATCATAGGAGATCCCCTAAATTCCTTTCCAACCATTATGCAACATATAAACTTTATGAAAAGGGGGGGGTCAGAGATTCTCTAGCCCCCGTCAATCGACAGGTTATCCATTCAGGAATCATATACTTTAGAGAACTCAAATAAGAATCTCTTTTTGCTTCTAAGGTGAGATGGGATGCATCCTCCAATGAAGTAAAAATTAGGGAGCCCTTCAGGTTCAAGAATTTCATTGTAGCTGCCTAAAGAGTGGAAAGGTATTCTAGGTTTCTCTTGGAGGAAGGAAATGCTTGGATTGGGTGCAGGTATAATCCCCCTATCCTCTGGTTTCCTCCAGAAAGTTACCAAAAGGATTATCAAATTAACAAGAAAAGGGAGGATGTTTCTTTTGAAGAGATCAAAAGAAGTAATGGGTTTAGGAGATCTGGTGAACCAACTTTCCCTCCTTACATCATCACTTATTTACATGTAAGATCTTAGCTTGCATGAGGACATGCAAGAAGGTAAGCCGGGGGTATGTTGGGTTATGAAAAAGGTACAAATATCCTCCTTATTCCCACAGTTCGTGATACAATCTTGAGTGACTTTTATGTTAATTAGGGATAAATAGAATATAAAATGATTAATATGTATTCTAGTGATATTATTGAAGTCATGATGAATAGATTCTAAAATATGGTTGGAATTGTTTGATTTTGTTACAGGATTGGTTAAATATTGTCAAAATCGAAGTAGCAAAGGAAATCTTGAAGATGCGTGAGCCATTGGAGGTTAAGGACTTTTGGTGCAAATGCAGTTTTAAAGATGATTCGGTTTTATATATTGTAACTTTATAATAGTAAAGAAATCCTGAGGATCTTCTGATCCTCAAGATGGCTTGATTTAGTCAAATTATTGTATATATAGAGGATAATAGATCCTAAAAGACAATCTAAGAATTGTGTTCAAGTATTCAGACTCAGAGTTACTTTGCACAAGACATTTTTGTGAATAATGTACCAGCTATGAAGTTAATAAAAGATTTGATCATTTTGACCATTTCTATATACTGAGTTTCTAGTAGCAGTGCTTCTAAGGACCAAGGGCCCAGTCTAAAGAAGCTATTGTTTCAGTTGTAATTGTATCAGTTTGATTTTTGTTTTACGATTCAATTCACTTTCACAATAGTTAAGACGAATTCATAAGCATGTTAATGATTTCATACGGTTTGCATACAAAAGATAGATATCTCTCTTGAGTGTTAATGATTGTTGATTCCAATTTCCATTACTGTAGTTTTCTGCTTGACAGTTCCTCACATTTTCATATGTGTTGTTCCTTTTACTTAATATTCGCATTTGTTGTTCCTTTCGAACAGGTTACAACTGTCACTCCTTTCAGTTAAAGTTACAATTGTTGTTCCTTTCCATTCATTTATGTTTGTTGTTCCTTACGATTAGATTACAATTGCAGTTTCTTTCCATTAGAATAATTCTCTATTTCCTTTCCAACAATTTGATTCCTAGTTAATAGTTAATTCTGCAAGTCTTTACTCAGATTCAATCATTACCTTTCAGTTAAATGAATTTAGTAGGTTAGCTATTTCCTTTTCATTCACAGCATGTTAGCAATTAGATTTCAATTCTGTTAAGTAAGATCTTAATCTTAGAATCTTTAAATGAACATTTGAGGAACTTGATTGTGGATAAACTCAGATTTGCTTTAGCTACACAATTTTATCCTCTACAAGCTATCTGCATAGACTTTGTTGATGTTCTTGATATAAAATATGAATCCTCGGGTTGATAAATTAATGTTAAACTAAGGTTGTTTTTAGGACATCTTTAGACCCCAACAACTGTCAAGAGCCAATATTATTGGCCAGGTATGAAGAAAAAGGTGGTTGATTATATATCCATATGTTTGGAATATCAAAAAGTCAAGGATGAGCACAGACGCCCAGTTAGTTTGCTACAACCATTACCCATTTCTGAGTGGAAATGGGAAGTTGTGAAAATAGATTTCATTACTAAGCTACCTAGAACATCCAAGTAGCATGATTCCATCATGGTGGTGGTGGATAAGCTTACCAAAGTTTCCCATTTTATTCTAGTGAAGTTAACTCACAAAGAAGCCAACATTGAAGATATCTACATGAGAGAAATTGCTAGGCTACATGGTGTGACTAAGACAATTATGTCTGATAAAGACCCCAAGTTCACATCAAACTTTTGGAAAGGATTATTCAAAGGATTTGGGACAAATATGAACTTTAACATAGCCTATCATCCAGAGTTATATGGAAAAACAAAGAGAGTCAATCAAGTGATTGAAGATATGCTAAGGATGTATGTGATGGATAAAGCATCAAAATAGGAATATTATCTACACTTGGTTGGTTTTTCTTGTAATAATGGGTACCATGCATTTTTAAAGATGATCCCATTTGAGGCACTATATGGAAAAAAGTGCAACATGTCAGTGAGTTGAGATAACCTAGAACACGGAGCAGTGGTTAGACTAGAATTTCTCAGGGAAATGGAGGAACATATGCTAAAAATAAATAAGAATTTAAAGGCTTCCCAAGACAGGAAGAAAAGATATGTTTATAAAGGAATAACTTAGAGAGATTTCAAAGTGGGTTACCATGTGTTCTTGAAAGTGAAGGCTAAAAGAAGTTACTTGAAGTTGGGGAGCTATTCAAAGCTTGCAATGAGATATTGTGGAGATTTTGAAATCCTGGAGAGGATTGGTCCTATTGCATACATGCTTGCACTTCTTGCATCCATGTGAATTCATAATGTATTCCATGTATCTTTGCTTAAAAAGTATGTACCTGATGCTAATCATGTAATTGATTGGAATTTGATTCAAGTGGAGGAATATGGATACTTTTGAGTACAACCAGTGTGCATATAGGATCGGAAGATCAAGAAGCTCCAAAATCGAGCCATAGCGATAGTAAATTTCCAATGGACCTGGTACGGTCCCGAGAACACAACCTGGGAGAATGAAGATGCCATGCGGGAAGATTACTCGCATCTTTTTGAATATTTTGATTGTATGTATGTATATAATGCACCGAGGAAAACACATAAATAAGGGGGAGGGGAATGTAATACCCATAGGATTAACCACATTTGTAATATAAATGTACATATAGGCTAGTGAGCTAGGATAATTTGTGGCCGGAGAGCCTTTGAATATATGTTTTGAGGCCAAAGTGTCTGTGTGGTTATTAGGCTAGAGAACCCAGATGTGAAAAGGTCAGTGAACCTATCTTTGTAAAATGTAATCACGCTTTGATACTAATACAAATGCATCACTACTGCAGACAAAGCAAAAAAAAGAGTATGGGGGGATAAACTCCACTAGAAAGAGAAAATGGGGCTAAGGGTCTAGGAAGAGGTGTTAATCATAGGGATCTTAAGCCAACAATTTTTTTTTATAATATTTCCCAAAGTCTAAGTTGTGGGATATGATGTTATCCTAAGTTCCTAAAGGTTGGGAATGAGTCATCAAGTGGATTCAAATCTAGTTCATAAGGTGACAAGTGTCAATTTAAAGGCATGCAAATATGTTGTGGGAAAATAGTGTATTTCCCAACACTCTTTCCATTCTTACCAACCATTTACTCAAATATTTCCATCCATAGTTGTACCTATACATTAAAGTGTTGGAGTTTATTATACCCAGTAAATCCTTGGGGGTTTGGGTTGAAGAATCAGGTTGCCAGGTCTATGGCATTGGATTGAAGAAGCAGGTTGCCAGGTCTATGGCATTGGATTGAAGAAGCAGGTTGTCAGGCCCATAAGAATTTCTCTCTAGGTGAGAGAACTATTCCCAAGGTTCCAAGATACATCTACAAGGATCTAAGACTTCTTTTCTGGCATGTTGTAGAATCCTTAGAAAGGAAGTGGGGAAGTTGAAGGAATGTTGAGCAGAGAATGGACACACTTCCTAGGGTGGGACAAGCATGTGGGGAATGAGAGGTTGTAGGTTGTTTTCTCAAGTTGGCACATGATTCTGTGTATTTATATTGTTTACAAACCTTATCTTGGCTTAGGATTCCTTTTCCCTAGTGGATTTTTATCCCCAACTCAGGGGTGACCTGCTACTGAGAGTTTATAAGCAAGAGAGTCTATGGCTTGGACTAATGTTTGAGGTCTACAAGAAGTTGGTGACTTTTACAAAATATAAGTTCCTTATGTGTATTTAATTTAATTATTGTGTGCATAAAATTGTATTTTTGTTATGTGTTTTTCTTGTATTATTATGAATGTATATATTTGTTGTAGTCTACATAATTCCATGCATATGCGTAGCACTTTTATTTAAATTAATGGTATCAAAGTTGGAAATTTTATGTGGCATTGTCCAATTCAAGGTTGGGGATGCTACAATGTGGTATCCGAGCAAAATTTTGTCAAGTGGTTGGTAATGGGGATGTTACATTGTGGTATCAAAGAAATTTTTTGTTGAGTGGTTGTTAATGGGGACATTAAATCTAAAGCCATACCTCCATGTGCTCTTATGTGATATCCCTATCCATTCTACTAACAATTTTATTAGGCTTATGAAACTCAAAGAACTTTACAATGCTAATGATATAGAACCTATCCCTTCCACACCGATTGTGCACGTTACTCTCCCCAAGTCATCAATTAAGTGTGTTAAGTATTTGCAAACAAATCACCCATTTGCTTTGTGTGATACCTATTGCCATTATTCTCATAATTGTCCTAAGCTACCCCAGTTTCATGATACCCTTGAGGTCATTCATCAATTGTATTCTTAAAGACAAGAATATCTAACCCCAATAGTAGAGGACCATTCTCTTAAGAATGAAAAACATCCCAAGTCCAATCATCAACTGGTCATTTATATTTCCCCCTCTGAAGTGAAAACAAATGTGAATTCCATGCAAATTCTCTACTTGTCAACTTCCATGGGATTGAAATTGTTAGATAATATTCCTTTCTCCACAAGTGTACATCATATAATCCCCAGTGTTCCCCATGTACCTTTGGTTGCAACATCGGTAAAAGTCTCTTCCACTATTATTTTATCTACCTTTGTAGATGTAGTGTATCTAAACCATGTCTCTCATTCCCATGGCATTGATAATGGGTTCATGTCCCCATGCCACACTAATTCACGTAATTGTGTAGGTTCTCACATCCATATATTTCATTCTGATGAAGACATCATGGAATCCTTTACTATATCAAATTTCCCTTGGGATGATATGCACCATCGTTCTTACTTACTACCTTAGCAGCCTCATATCATCGACCAATATGTTATTGAATCAAAATACTTTATCCATCGTGGTCATGTTGATTGGTTTGAAAATCTTATACCAACCCCTAACGCATTTGAGTAATGTAATATAGCCAACATTTCACCTACCATTAAGTGGAATATCTCTGGTACCCCTAGTGTCAAATAAAATATCCTCCTATGGGAAATGTGTTCCCCCAAATAGGTTGATAAGTACAAATACCTCTTCCAAGAGTTCCATGATATCTTCGCCTGATCCTATTCTAAGATTCCTGGAATTGATCCTTCTATTTTCGAACATCACATATACATGGTCGAATTCCATTCTCATTCATTAGAAGCAAAGTCCTATCCACCCCATCCAAGCCCCACCATTAAAAATGAAATTGATAAATTAAAAAATATGGACTTCATTTACCCTATCGCCTACAATTCATGGGTATCTAACCCAATCCTATTCATGAAGAAGCAAGGAACCATCCATGCTTTCACTAATTTTCATGATTTGAACAAAGAATATCCCAAAGACAATTACCCAATGTCATTCATTGATCATATTATTGACAAGTGCATGGGCCATGAGCTGTAATTTCTATTCGACCATAAGACCAGTACTAAATGGACTTCAACACTCCCTGGGGTACCTTTGCATACAAAGTTATATCGTTCGGACTGAAAAATTCTAGAGCCACCATCTAGTGTTCCATGTCATACTGCTTTCATGACTTGGCCCATATCATTCTCACGTATCAATATCACCGCTCATTCTAAGAAAAGGTTGCAACACTTATAATACTTGCACACTATCTTCCTTATATGTCACAAGTATAGCATACAATTGAACTTCCTTAAGTGTGTCACATGTGTGTCGGTGGGTCAGATTTTTGGATTCACTGTATCTAAATATAACATCACTATCAATCCTCTTAAGTTTCAAGCCATTTTTTTAACTTCCTCCCCCTCGCAATTTATGTCAGTTTAAGATCCTACAGGGGAAAGACAACTTCTTATGTCATCTTATCTGGAACTATTCCACCTCCACCCATGGGTTCTTTTGATTATTATGTTCCAATATCCCATTTGTATGGGAATAGAAAGCTCAAAAATCCTTTGATGCACTCAAAAGGGATCTTTCCCCAACACCCTTGATTAGTCCCAAGACTTTGAAAAGTACTTCATCCTCTACATTTCCACTTCATACTTAGTTGTTGTCAGAGTATTAGTTCAATATGGGATCGATGGATGTGAGCATGCCATTTATTATGTGATTAAGAACCTATATGGACCCTCTTTTTCCTATTCACATCATGATAATTTATCCTTGGTCATTGTATTTTCTATTCAAAAGCTAAATCATTACATATTTATGCACAAAACCAAGTTTATCACCAACTCTAACCCCATGTACTTCCTATTGATCCAACAACTCATCAATGGTAAGTATGTATGTTGGATCGTTATACTGCAATAATTTGACTTAGATTTTGTAATCCCTAAAAGTAAGAAACCTTATCCCTCATGGAGTTCATTTTTGAATTCCCTTTTGGTGTGCTTGATCTGCCCTTAAACAATGACCTTCCATATGAACACTTGTTTTCCATATCTGCTAATGATCCTTGGTATAGATACATCCTTGCTTACTTGTGAACCCAAAATTTTTATCCCCGATGGACCCATGACAATCGACGATGTATTCACCACCAAGACCCTCACTATCTCCTCATTAGAGATGATATTTATTATCAGGGTGTTGATACCTTGTTGCATCGTTTTCTAACCCATGAAGAATCAAAGAAGGTCTTGAATTCTTGCCATATCAGCGCTTACGCTGGTCACCTTTAGAATATTTCCACTGTCCAAAAAATCTGGCGTGCAATATATATTTGGCCTACTCTCTTCAGCGACTATGTTGTAGGACACTTATATATTTCCCTGCGGACAGGTAGATTACCTCAAAGAGCTAGACCCTAACTCTAAGACAGAAAGTGCTTAACGTGGACACTGACTTCCTTTCAAATCTATACAAACTAACACATGAGAAGGAAGGAGAACAGAAGTACCTCTTTATCGATGTTTGTCCTTGCACGCTCCGAGTTGAGCTCCGATCCTTTGCTCCTCGCTAAGTTCTGTAGACAAACAAGATACAACCACTTCCTACTCTATTGATATTAGCTTGAAAACAGATCTATCTACCAATGATAAGTTCATGTAACATCAGACACAAACTAGAAATAAACAGGCCACACGTGTCATATTAATGAGAATAACGATAGCAGTACTTACAATCGTAGATGCGAATGCGACAGCTTCGTCAAGTCCCCTTCGTCTAACCCTTGCTCGAAAGATCCACAACCTGGATGACAACAACTTCACTAATCACTCTCCTTTGGCTGATTGTGTGTTTCCTATGAGATCATAGGTTTCATGCTAGCAATTCTTCCCCCTTTTCACCATCATAGAGCTTGCTTATATAGGTTAAGAGGAGCTTAACCTCTTGAGTTATCTTTAGACAAGTTGAGGAACTTACTCCTTAGATCAGGGATCCCCTAATGGAACCAAGAATTCGAATGCAACTGCCTTCTAAACTTGAAAGATCCTCCTCTTATTCTCCTCAACGGGCCAACTACTGCCTCAGATTAGACAACACTCCCTCAAAAGGGGCATCAGAGCGTTGTAGCGCTCCCTAGGAATCTTGAGGGAAGCGCCAACGCTCCAAAGGTGGATAGCGCTCCTTCAGAGGGGAAGACAAGCATTATAACGCTCCCCGAGGCCTTATAGGGGAGCGCCAATTCTCCTAAGGCTGATGTAGGGGAGCGCTCACCCTAAAAACCCTTGTTTAAGAGATCTTCTCAGGTGATAAGATTTCTTTGACTTTAGTTAACTAGTTTCCCTTCTCCAAATCAAGTTTATGAGATGCCTTAAGTGCCTCCTTAGAGTCGTCATTATGGCAGGATGCTTTGAACAATGTTTGCGACACTTGTGACCAACTTGTGACACTTGCGAAAGTTGTAAGGAAGATGCGACACTTACGACAATTGAGAGGAACATGCGACACTTATCCAGTTGAGTAATATTGAGGTGTAACAGATTGCCCCCCAAAGTATGAAGTTAGAAGATGCGAACTGATAACTGAAATGATTTGTAGACGTTCAAGCAAGGATGTAGACTCGGAGAACCTGACGGAAGCTGCACACAAACATCCAAAAAATATCATGACATATTTCAAAACCCAAGGCAGGCATACCTATGCTTGGGTGATCAAGACTTGCAAGATATGACCGCCATAAAATACACTGCGGATCCATAATTATATTGATAAGAAGGTATAGCCACTGAAGATACAATGTGGATCTATACTCTGATGATTCGGACTGATCGTAGCCACAAAGAATACACATTGGATCTACGAGATGACAACACATACCCACGACCAATACAAAGTGGATCTATGTAACAGTGTATGTGTTCTTTGTCCAATAGAAACTCCTTCGCAGCCTGGGCAAAGCATATATCAAAGTGGTTACTCAACCCATGGTATTCTTACCAATCTCAATGTGGTATGATTCTAACCATGTGAATAGATGTCCTGATGTCGAACATGGAAGAAACCACTTGATTACCGGTCAATGGTGTGAACCGTTAACAAGTGCGAGAGAAATCACCATTAATGTCAATGATTCCCAAGGTACCCTAGTACATTCCAACGAATGTGAATAGATGAGCTGAGGTCGAACATCTGTGGAATCATTCAATCAGAGGTCAATGATGTAAACCTACTGTCGAATTTGAGGAGGCCTACCATTGAGGCATGCAGGCCCAAAGTACTAACTAGTTTCTAAGTCTAATTCCCAGATAATGTGTTGAAGTCGACAGGAATAGAATCATAGAGGGAGGGCCTTGATGTATCCCCCATCAATGACATGAAACAGACATAGAGATGTAATTGGTAGATCAAATGGACATGGACTGACACAGGTTTTGAGGCAAGATATTTGGGATGGCTAACTCGAGAGGTGGATACTTCCCTTGAACACTGAGGCACAACAACAAAAACATGACATGGACCAAAACTTGATGATGCAGTGGATGCTGTGACTTACGTCAGGTGACCCAAAGGAGTGAAAGAAACTCAAAAGATTGGCTCAGTGTAGAGGTTTAGCGGATGCTAATGCGTGCAAATGACAAAGTGTCATGTTCAAGGGAGACTCTAAGAATTGCTTGATGATGTTCTCAAGAGACTACTTGGCTTGCTCCTTTCGATTTTTCCCCCATCCATATGGATGAGTACCTCTTTTTGGTTTAATGAGCTCGAGGAGGATAACACATGCTCGATATAACTCACCTTCGGTAAGTTCCTCTTCCTTTGTTTTACGAACTGAAAGAAGTAAGGGTTCGGTCCCATGTGGGCCTGTCGATGTGTGCTTTAACGAGTCCAAAGACAGAAAACTCGAAGGTTTTTCGGGATTATAGAGTTTGGAAAAACACTTAAAAGAGAACTCTCTCAGTTCCTTTTTTGTACAGTAGTCTAACGAGACCGAAAAAGAGATAAACTATCGCTTGAAAGACGCCCTTTCTAACCTTTTAATGAGTGTGAAAGGAAGCAAGATCACTCGACAATCTTTTCATATTTAGAGAGTCTGAAAAGAGTTTAAAGATGACTCCAGGGGGGTTCCTTTTTCGTGTGTTCATGTATTCGTATGGGTCCGAAAAAGAGATAAAAGTTTACCCGGTTGCATTCTCATGTATTTACGAGCACGAGAAAGAACAAATACTAAGCTCGGTATGCCCCCATCTTGAAAGCTGGTGGCTTAGCTCCAAAATGATCATCAAAGGCTGGAGACATGCCCCCCAATCTTCAATTCATTCACTGACTGTGAGGTTGTCACCAATTTATGTGCTAGATGGAGAAAAAGGATACAGGTGGATGAAATGAAGGTTAAAAAACGAGACCTAACGAAAGACTCGACTCAACATCTACGAGATCTGGCGAAAGACTCAACTTGAAGGGAGAGGTGATTGTTTCGTTTTTTAACGAGCTTGACACAGGAAAAGAACTATGCTCAAGGTTCCAGGTTTGATCCCCAGATTATTGTTTCATTTTTTAATGAGCTTGCTATAGAGAAGAAAACTATGCTCAAAGCCTAGGTTTCATTTTTTAACGAGCTTTCCACAGAGAAGATAAACTATGCTTGTGGACCTTTGTTTCATTTTTTAACAAGCTTGCCATAGAGAAGAGAAACTATGCTCGTGGTTTACTCCGGATCATGGCTTCCAAGAGGATAATGCTCTGGAAGGGTACCATGTCAATGGATAAAATGTGGACATGGCCTCCAGGAGATCTTCGCTGGATGGAAGATAATCAATCGAGAAAGGACACATGTCGAGGGTCGTGACAGGGGTAAGGAGATCAGGCTCCAATAACCCTACCGAAGAGATCACCATGTCAACTACCGGATCCAAATCATCGGAAGTTGAGGTCATGGGAGACAACGCCACATAATTGACATGCGACGGGGGTGATATTGTCTGCATATAAGAACCACTTAGGGAGGTAATCCAGTCAGGACCTATGAATGAAAGTTGATCAATGGTCACAATTCTTCCATTGTGAGGAAAATATATCACACGAAAAAGAGTGGATACAATAGCTTTCATGGCATAGACATAATCCCGCCCGAGGAGTAAAGAGAAATCCAAGGGGTCTCGGACTACCATGACATCGATAAAGACAGTTTTCCCTCCCAAAGTTATAGGAAACTGAGGAAGGATCCCTAAAGGTTGACTAGTTCTTCTGTTAAAAGCTAACAGATTCTATGTAACCGGTGCAAGCTGCGGACAACCCAAAGCGTACCAAGCAACAGAAGACAAAATACAAATGGATGCACCTTCATCTATCAGTGTCTAAGGAACGTCCCGACCATGAACCTGTACTGTAATATAGAAAGGAATGTGGAAGGGAAGACGAGGTCTAGTTAGCACACCCCAATCAAAAAGGATGGCCTCATTACTTGGAGGGGGTTTCGCAGGAGAAGGGGGAATGCCCCCCGGTATGGTAGAGTCTGTATTAACGAGAAAAACATGGGCAGTATCGGGTTTACTCTCTAGAAGGAGAGTAGGATCGACCAATGATTGGATCGGATCAACCAATGGTGGACTTGGACAGACCACTTTAGCACTCTTCAGAGGAAGAGTGTGACTGACCGAGGAAGGGACTGGATCAGTCACTTTGACATTCCTCAATGGAGGAATGGGATCGACCGATGGCAAAACTAGATCAACCACTTTGGCACTCTTCAGAGGAAGAGTGGGACTGACTGAGGAAGGGACTGGATCAATCACTTTGACATTCCGCAATGGAGGAATGGGATCAACCGATCGAGAAACTGAATCAACCTCTTTGGTGTCACTCTCTAACGGGAGAGTGGGATCGACTGAGGATGAAAACAAATCGACCACTTTGGTGTCACTCTTTTGATGAAGAGTGGGGCTGATCGATGATGGAACTGGATCAACTACTTGGTTTTGTGGTTCAATCGAGGAGGAAACTAGATTGACCACTTGATCAACCAGACTGACCGGGGATGGAATCGGATTGACCAGTCCATCAACCAATGATGGGTCAGAGGAAAGCTTACGATAACCTTTTGGAAGTTGAATTTTTTCCAAAAGAGAAGAAGCCTCGTCCATGCGAGGACAAAGGTGAGAGTAATGATTACCTTTACATAACATGCA
>ML806369.1:35859-54747 GCA_009831015.1 Picea engelmannii | reverse complement strand
CACTGACTCGACCTAAGGTCCACTAAGTAAAACAAACAACACACGCTATGAATCTAAGAAGCAATCAATCAAACAAACCTTCCTATGATGAAACCACTAGTTGGTGATGAAATCCAATGTCGCGAGATCAAAATAGGAAGGGGCGGGGATAGAGCGGTTGGATCAGTTACATTGGCGACCTGCTTAACGGACTTACGCCTTGGTGCAAAATTCCACACAGTAATTGTGGATTTACCCTCCAAGGAGCCTGAGTGAGTTTGACCAACGTTTGTTCCAGGTACAGTGACACTTCCCTTCACCGTCACCTTGTGTGAGACCCTAAAGATTGTGGCTACTAAGGTCACCAACTCATAGTCAGCCACTGGGAGGGTACAGTAGACAGTCCAATCGAAACGTACGGGTAGGATAACAAGTCTGAAATCAACTTGAAAGGCTTCCACTCAATAATTGTGGATTTACCTTCCAGTGACCCCCAGTATACGATCCGACCACTACAAACAGTTGGGCCATGGAGGGATAATCTCCGTAACTCACCCGAATACGACCTCGTGCATAACCCATGTGTGAGAGGGGGATCCCAGGCAGACTAATACGACAATTGGATTTAACTCTCCCTACCACAATATACTAGGTTTGTTCGATAGATTTGGAAATTTATCCTTTCAACCTATTCCAAATCCCTACACCTTAAACTAATGTAGGTTTGCTAACAAAGATGTAAAAAGTCTGATAAATTTTAATTAAGCGTTGATTTTAATGGTTGTTTTTTACTCAGAGGGTGTACGAAAGTGAAACTGATGGAATGATGACTCAATTCCCAAAAATATGCATGAAATATGATAAGCAATCGTTTCTTTTCAATGAATACCTATTTAAGGGAAAGAGGAAGAGTCGTTTTCACTATCAAACACTTGATAAGGAATGCCCTCAATCAATTTTGTTCTCAATCAAATCCAATATGATGCTACAACATTTCAGAAATGAAAACTAATATGCAAACTAATCATTAATATGTACGTTTGTCATTTTCATGTGAACGATGATCAATTCAATGAAAAACTTGTCCTACCAACTACCCTTTCAGATCAAGGAGATTCAGACAAGAAAATGCAGATTTCGCACAAACAACACACCCTTTTGCAATCAAACAAGAGAAAGAAAATAAAAAACGCAAAAGGAAGGAGAAAGAGATTGGATCAGATGACCTCAAAGAACCAAATGAGAAGAGTCACAGACTTCAAATTTCCTTCACTAGAGTTCCCGCTTAGTCGGATAGGAGAGGAGAAAGCAGCGGATTGATTTCAAGCTCTCAACAGCAAAAACTCAAAAAGAATGAAGAAGGGCATAAAATATGAACAATAAGTTGTTTACTTCTCAAGATGAAGGATGTCAAAGGTCAAAAGAAGAATGATTGAATCACAAAACAACTCAGCAAGTCAAAAACCAGGGTTTTTACCCTCAAAAATGCAATTTTTTGAAGGGATTTTGTGAAAATAGGGGTTGGCGCACTGGTGTAAGGGACACCAGGGTGTTATAAAGCTCTGTTCAACACTCTAAGGAAGTTTTGGCACCCTGCTAACAAATAAGGGGAGCGTTGGTGCCCAAAAACTCACAAAAATGTCCAAAAAACCTTAAAATTCAGTCAAATTTTGACAAACAAGCTGAGTGTGATGGGGTAAAGAGTCAATCAGCAAGTGAAATCATATAAATGGGGTGAAAAAAGTCTGAAAACAATTAGAGTGGTAAGGCAAGTTCTATGAGGAGAAATCAAAACAAAAAGTTTCGATTCCTCCCCAGTGGAGTCGCTAGTTTCTGTTGTAGAAAAATCTCCCTGCGGACAGGTAGATTGCCTCAAAGAGCTAGACCCTAACTCTAAGAGAGAAAGTGCTTAACATGGACACTGACTTACTTTCAAATCTATACAAACTAACACATGAGAAGGAAGGAGAACAAAAGTACCTCTTTATCGACGTTTGTCCCTGCACGCTTCGAGTTGAGCTCCGATCCTTTGCTCCTCGCTGAGTCCTGTAGACAAACAAGATACGACCACTTCCTACTCTATTGATATTAGCTTGAAAATAGATCTATCTACCAATGATAAGTTCATGTAACATCAGACACAAACTAGAAAGAAATAGGCCAAGCATGTCATATTAATGAGAATAATGACAGCAGTACTTACAATCGTAGATGCGAATGCGACAACTTCGTCAAGTCCCCTTCGTCTAACCCTTGCTCGAAAGATCCACAACCTATATGACAACAGCTTCATTGATCACTCTCCTTTGGCTGACTATGTGTTTCCTATGAGATCATAGGTTTCATGCTAGCAATTCTTCCCCCTTTTCACCATCATAGAGCTTGCTTATATAGGTTAAGAGGAGCTTAACCTCTTGAGTTATCTTTAGACAAGTTGAGGAACTTCCTCCTTAGATCAGGGATCCCCTGATGGAACCAAGAATTTGAATGCAACTTCCTTCTAAACTTGAAATATCCTCGCCTTATTCTCCTCAACGGGACAACTACTGCCTCAGATTAGACAGTGCTCCCTCAAAAGGGGCATCAGAGCGTTGTAGCGCTCCCTAGGAAGCTTGAGGGAAGCGCCAATGCTCCTAAGGTGGATAGCGCTCCTTCAGAGGGGAAGACAAGCGTTATAACACTCCCTGAGGCCTTATAGGGGAGCGCCAGTGCTCCTAAGGCTGATGTAGGGGAGCGCTCACCCTCAAAACCCTTGTTTAAGAGCTCTTCTCAGGTGATAAGAGTTCTTTGACTTCAGTTAACCAGTTTCCCTTCTCCAAATCAAGTGTATGAGATGCCTTAAGTGCCTCCTTAGTTTTGTCATTATGGAAGCATGCTTTGAACAACGTTTTTGACACTTTTGACCAACTTGCGACACTTGCGAAAGTTGTAAGGAAGATGCGACACTTACAACAATTGAGAGGAACATGAGACACTTATCCAGTTGAGTAATATTGAGGTGTAACAGACTATACACATGTTGTTACACATTTTAGTAATTGTCAACTCTTTTCCCCTAAAGATTGAACCCCACCTACCCCATTGCACCATGTTATCACCATCGGTCCATTTTTCAAATGGGTTACTTCATGGAGACCCACCTTCTTCGGGTGATTATAAACACATTATTGTGGCTATCAATTATTTCACTAAATGGGATGAATAGCTGCCAACGTTCAACAATATTGCAGCTCATTTTTTCTTTAACCATGTGATTTCTTGATTCAGTGTCGCAAAGAAATTGGTCTCTAACTATGGTAGACACTTTGAATATCAAATATGTGATGAGCTTGCATCCATTTTGGGTTTCAATAATTAGTACTCTTCATCCTACTATCCACAGGGGAATGGCCAAGATGAGGTTGTCAAAAAAATCCTCAAAACCATGCTTCAATGAACAATTGATAAGGACAAAACTAATTTGCACCATATTCTCTTCCCATCCTTATGGGCCTATAGGAATTATTCTAAAATTCTTACGAGATTCAATCCCTTTCATCTCATCCATGGTGAGGAAGAAGTATTGTTGATTGAGTTCCAAATCCCCTCCCTTCATTTGGCCATTGAACTTCTCCTTGAAATTGCTCCCTTAGAGAACAGAGTAGTAATGTTGGAGCATGCCAATGAAGACCGTTATGTTTCACTACAAACCATTGAAGCAACCAAAAAGTGCCCCAAACCCTAATATGACTGAAATGTCCACCCTCGTGTTTTTCATGAAGGTAATCTAGTCATGGTGTTTGACCAAGCCCATGATATCTTGGGTCAAGGAAAATTTGAACCATTATGGAGGGACCCTTACATTTTCAAACAATGTTTGGGTAAGGGAGAATACCTTCTCAAAGGTCCTGAAGGGGAGCTTCTCCCTAACCCTTCTAATGCACTCTACATTAAGAAATTATACCCTTGATAGTTTTTCTAGAGTCCCTATGCATATTGTGCATATATTAGATGGTCATTTTTGCATACCTTTTTGTAAATCCTTTATCTCATCAGTTGTCTTCTTCCATATTTCAAATGGATCCTTCATCCTCTTTCTACATTGGTTATATGAATAGCATGAGTTGTCATTCAAGGAATCTAGCCTTGGTATCTTGGGCCCTTTTCACCCCCATGCATACCCTCATCCACTCCAACAATGTTTATGTTTGATATTCCGCCAACAACCAGGTTGAATATGATGTTGTGATTGGTTTATTATTCGATGCCATTAACGATCACATCCATCACCTTCATGTTTGTCTTGATTCACATCTTCTCATCATCGAGTTGAGTAGAATTTATCATGTTTGTAACCCCATCCTATTTAGAAAACATCTATGAGTTAAAATTTTGGCACATTCATTTGAATCAATCACATTTAACCATGTTCTTGGAAATCAAAATAGCTTTGTAGATACCATTGCAAATAATATTTTAGATTGGCATTTAGCACATGCCTACATAAGAAGATAACAATTTTCATCCATATAATCTAGTGTGCATAAACATTTGTAAATAATTCATTGGAAATCACACAATTTCATACATAATACATGATGTATATATATCCTTCATAACATAAAAAAAGTAAAAAATAAAGTACCATACAGTTTTGTATCTGGTTGAGTCCACTACTCTACATACATATGACATGATAGCATGTTAAATACATCAAAACTTGGGGGCATGCAAGCCACACATGCTACTCATCCTCATTATAAGGAGGATCTCATGCTAATTGTACCATGTCCCCTATAGAAATATTCCTAACCACCTAACTGTGTCGGAATACTGAGAGGGGGGGGGGGTGAATCAGTATGAGCACTTTTTTACCACTTTCAATCACAGTATACAAAATCTTCAACTTTATCAGCAGTATTCAATAGTTTATCGCTTATGCATTCAGTATATCATTGCATCATCAACAATATCATCCATCAATGCATAATAAACAGCCACAAATACAAAGTACACCATAATTTACGTGGAAATCCAAATCGGAGAAAACCATGGAATGTTTTCTTATATATATCAATAATACATTCATAGGAAGAACCAACTTCCAAAATTCACCAACACCAACTGGAATGAGGCACCAACCCACTATTTACGGGATCCAAATTGAAGGAATCTACAACTTCCTTAATTCTCTAGCTATAACTAAATGGAGGCTACGACCCCTTGATTTACAGGCTCCAACCTGAAGGAAGCTCCACCTCACTAGGTGTTCTCCGGCTCCAACTGGAAGGAGGATACGACCCCCTAATTTACATGATCCAACCTAAAGGAATATATGACTCCCAAAATTCTCC
Source organism: Picea engelmannii (assembly GCA_009831015.1). Lineage (NCBI taxonomy): Eukaryota > Viridiplantae > Streptophyta > Pinopsida > Pinales > Pinaceae > Picea > Picea engelmannii. The sequence goes on along the minus strand of ML806369.1, from coordinate 49,435 downwards.
AGTACCAATTGGAAGGAGGCTACAACCCCCTTTCCTTGCCTCCTCCTGTCACCCTGAAATATAAGTGTAGACTCAAACTGTCACTACCACTAATCAACATGTAACTGCCACTGTCACTAATACATTGATCCATTTTTTATGAGCATAATGAAATGAGTACAGATTATTATTAAAATATTCTTAACACATAATACCAGAGATACAGTAAAATTGGTTTCTATTCAATAAGGAAATAAGATGAAACTGAAAAATGCAACGGAAAATAAGCTTGTTGGAATGGTGGTGGCTTATCTCTGAGAAGAGATGTGATGATTGTGCTTATTCGCTAGAAGATGATTGTGATGAGGATATGAAGGCATTTTTACAATAAGCATGAATGCCAAAACATTAGACATACAAAAACCTAACCCTAGGAGATGAAGCGCCAAAAGTCATGTGGGCCTCGGTTGGGGTAAGTTAGTACATCAACTTCCCGGCATCGTAACTTTTGCATACGATATATGTTTTAGGTGCACGATAGCTAGTTGGAAAGGTATATCCGAGGAATACACATTTTTTCATCAGACTGTGGCTTAATAATTTGACTTGATCTATAGTTTGACTGTGGTGATCCCTATAAATTTTGTTTAGGGCCTCAAAACGACCTCGAAAGTCAGCGAACCGAAAACTAGGAAAAAATGGCCAAACTGGAAAACTACCAAAATGAACTAGTTGGAATTGGTGGGAGGCCATAGACATCCATCTCGATCAATCCTCCCCCATTAGGAATAAATGTTATCCATTGCGTTGAGTTCCCCCATTATATGAGGAAATTTTTGTTGAATTTGGCCCCTCGTGAGCCACTTGCCTTGGTGCAGGAGTTTCCCTGCTTTGACAATTCGATAAAGCTCGATCCTTTGTTGTCGATTTACCTTGACCTGTGTGTCCACAATATGATCACTAGATGCCTATTGAATGTATTCATGGTTGAGCTCTATTCATTTCAACTATTCTACTATCTATGAGGTGTCCAATAATGGTGGGAAATATGGCTGAAGGAGAACCACATTGAACAGTGGGTGCAGGCCAAGTAAAATGGGGAATGTTGAGCTCAAAATTGATGTCACCCATGGACTTGGTGATGGTGTAAGGTCCATAATAGAGTGGGCGACGCTTCCATTGGGGTCATGTAAGGCGTTCTTTATGTAAGTGAAACCAAACTTTTCTCCAACCTGAAACTTATGTGGCACCCGATGTTGATCATGGCATTGCTTGTACTTGGCATTGGATTTTTGTAAAATGTCCTGAACATGTTGGCGAATGTGTTGTATCCTCTCAATGAACCGGGTAGCTTTGTTAGCTTCAGTTGGATCAATGGATGAGTCGATCAATGTGGTCGCAAGGGGTAGTGCAACATCCATGGGACCCAATGGTTGTAATCCCAACTCCACCTAAAAGGGGTTGTGGTCAGTTGAGCTATGTAGGGATCGTTTGTAGCTATGTTGAACATAGGGAAGAATATCATCCCATGTGTGGTGGTTCTTGGAATTGTACATGCACAGAATATTCAGGATCATTTGATTAAAAACCTCAGTTTGGCCATCTGTCTAGGGGTGGAAAGAAGTGGATTTGGTGAGCTTGGTGTCTAGCAGTGACTAGAGGCTCGACCAAAATGTGTTGAGGAACTGACTATCCTGATATGAGACAATGGTTTTTGGGATTCCAAAATGTACCCATACTCGTTCAAAGAAGATCTTGGAAATGGCCTATGTTTTGATGCTCTTCTTACAGGCAGTGAGAATCACCATCTTCGAAAAGTGATCAACAACAAAAAAAACACAGTCATTTCCCCTCTTGGTGGATGGAAGGCCAGAAATGTAGTCCATTGAGATGGATTCCCATGGCCTGTCAGGAGTAGGAAGACTTGTGTACAAGGCCTATTTATCAGTGGTCATTTTGAAATAGTGTAGGGAGTCAAAGATCTGATATACTTTCCCACATCCTTTTGAAGTTTCAGCCAATAGAAATGTTTCTACAGTACTATCAATTTATTTTCGACGCTGAAGTGTCTTGCCACCTGAATGTAGTGGGCTTCCCAAATCAGCTTCACTCGCTTGCTTGATGGAACATAGAGATAGCCCAGATGGCACAACAACCTGTCGTGAAGATGGAAATTAGCGACAACTGATTTTGTGCCCAATATTTGGTAGATGGTGGTGAAGTCAGGGTCTATCTCATAGAGGTGGGGCCATCTGGAGGTCTTGTGGCCACAAGGATCTAACATTGTGGTGAGTGCCACGACTGGAGGTCGGCCAAGGCAATGAGTGACTCAATTGGTACTTCTTGTTTTATACTTAATGTTGAGGTGGAACTGTTGCAAGTATGTGGAACACTTCTAATGGTGTTCATTCTGCAATTTTCCTTGTGTCTGCATGAACTGTAGTGGCTTATGATCAGTGTGGATGACTGTCTCCTTCCCAAGAATTTAATGTATCCACTGGCAGTAGGCTTGCACAATGGAGTACATTTCTTTGTAGTAATTAGGTTACTTATGTACATCATCTGATAGTGTCTCACTATGATAGGCCACAGGGTGGTCGTGTTGAGTGAGAACGACACCCACAACATAGTCGAAAGCATCTGTCTCGATCTCAAAGGGTTGTTCCAAGTTTGGTAATGAAATTACTAGGGCTGAGCATAAGAGATGCTTCAAATCATTGAACTCTTGTTGTTGGGACATACCCCATACAAATTTTTCCTTACCTCCACCCATGTTTACTTGGTTGAGGGCCCATGCAATATGGAAGAATCCCAACGTGAACTTACGATAGAAATTGGCAAGGCCCAAGAAGCTCTGAAGCTCAGTGAGTGTGGTTGGGGCTGGCCAGTCACATATGACCTGGATCTTGGTTGGATCCACATGTACACCATGTTGATCAATGATGTATCCCAGGTAATGGACCCCATCCATGTTGAAGGAGAATTTTTCCATGTTGACATATAGCTTGTGTTGCTACATGGTGTGTAGAACCTACTAAATATGATGGAAGTGCTCCACCCAAGTCTAGTTGTAGATGAGGATGTAATCTAGATACATCACTACAAAAGTATTGGTGAAGGGTCACAGGATATCATCCATCATCCTCATAAAAGTGGTTGGAGAATTTTTCAAACCTAAGGGCATGACCAACCATTCAAAAAGACCTTCTTTTGACTTGAAGGTGGTCTTCCATAAATCTGTCTATTATATTGGGACCTGGTGGTAGCCAGAATTCAGATCAATCTTACTGAAGTATTTCTCCCTCATGAGTTGATCAAGGAGGTCATCGATTCAGAGAGTCTGTTACCAATTCCTGACTGTGATTTTATTCAGGGCCCGATAGTCATTGCAAAGTCGTCAGGTCTCGTTTATCTTATGCACCAGCATGATTGGGCTCCCACAAGGTGATGAGTTGGGACATATGTGTCCCTTGTGGAAAAATTCTTGGATCTGTCTCCTGATATTCTCATTCTTTAACATAGAGTGGTGGTAGGTTTTCCCATTGGGTAGCGGTGCGATGGGGTCATATCAATAGGATTCTTGACCTGACAGTGCAAAGGCACCTTGGTAGGTGAGGAGAATATATTTGAGTATTATTCCATGAACTTATCCACTTTCTTATGTTGTGTAGAGGGGTCGATCGTAGAGACCCTAGATGTGGTTGCGATATTTCTCTCATTCTGAGATCAAATCACAAAGAAGACAAACATCCTGGTCTGATACATGACCTTCCTACATTGCTTGGCAGAGATCAAAGAAATGGAACTAGCTGGGACTACCTCGAGTATCTTGTACAATTTCTTGTTCAAAGTAATAATAACACAATGAGGCCTAGACTCATATACAACATGACATTTCCATAAATAAGGTTGGCCCAAAAGAACATTACAAACTTTGAGAGGAGAAACACCACACAATACCTAATCTTTGAAGGGCTTGATGTAGTATGATAGGAGACACTGTTAGTTGATGCGGAGATCACTTCCTTGGTGGAGCCATCCAATGGTGTAGGGTTGCGGGTGTGGCATTGTCGGTAGGGATAGCCACTTGACAACCTTTTTTGATATTAGGTTATTCTGGCTACCACTATCAACGATGAAGTACAGCGAGGTACCTTTCACCCACATCTATGAATGAAAAAGGTTATCGCCTTCCTCTAGCTCATCTGGTTCACCAAGCTGGAGTTTGGTGGTAGAAACAATAACACTGGGTTCTACGTCAATGATCCATATCCCCCTTTATGGTTCTGAATCAGAGTCAAAACCTGCATCATATTTAGAGGCTTTCACCTTAGTGACCAATGACTTCTTTGATCAACAATCGACCGTGTTATGCCAGGGGATCTTATGGAAGTCGCACCACTTACTGGTATCTTTCTTTGTCTTTCTGGTGTCCTACTTTGCTTGCGGATTGGACTGGTTGTCCTGAGGTTGTTCATATTTTCTTTGTCCTTTGTTTGGCGGATTGGGGCTGCCCTTTCCTTGCTTTATTTGTGATGGGTTCCCATGCATAAATTGTCGTGTCTTTTGTTTATGCTTCTGCTCGATTTTGATGGAATATCGGTAGGCCACGCCCAAGGACAAGATGTCCAAAAACTATATTTTGGACTGGATGTATCTATGAAGACCATCGTGATACTTGAGCACCAAATGTTTCTTTGAATCTTTGATACCCATCTTGGTGCACAAGGTATGGAAGATATGTGTGAACTTAGGCACTACTTGATCTCTTTCCTGCCACAATGTGGTCCATTTTGTATATAGGTTGTCATAACTTTTGATAGGGTAGTATTGTTCCTTAATAGAATCCCTGAAGGACTCCTAGGTGACCACAACTGTAAATAATGAGGGATCCTCTATTTCCTTTTTCTCACAGAAAGTTTCCCACCAATCTTTGACATGGGGAATGGCTTTGAGGAGTGCAAAAGTAATCTTTTCTCTATTCAAAAAGTTGTGGATAGAGAAATACCCTTCTAGTAGATTCAACCATATGTCTACAACATCTTCGTCTATCTAACCTTCAAATATAGGAATATCAAATTTGATTTATACCTTGAAGGGGGTGGTGCCTCCACTTGAGGAATATGCATCGCCTGTTGGTAGCCGTCGAAGGATTTGTGCAAAACTATCCATCATCTCGTTCCTATGTTGTGTCAGGGATTCCTCGAGCAACATTTTGAAAGGATATACTGTCTCATTGTATTTCTTTTCTCCCGCCATAAGAGGTCACTTGGGCATGCGAGAGATTTTTTCCTCAGGGGAAAAAATATCGAGACCCACTTCTTTGTACCCTACCCTCGTCAGGGACATGCATTAAGAACGACAAGGAGAATATCGCTCTGATACCATTGATCCAAATTTTATGAGAAGAATGAAATAGATACAGATTATTATTAAAATATTCTTAACACATAATAACAAAGATATAGTAAAACAAGTTTCTATTCAATAAGGAAATAAGATGAAACTGTAAAATGCAGCGGAAAATAAGCTTGTTGGAATAGTGGTAGCTTATCTCTGAGAAGAGATGTGACGATTGTGATCATTCGCCAGAAGATGATTACAATGAGGTTATGAAGGACTTTTTACAATAAGCATGAATTCCAAAACCCTAACCCTAGGAGATGAAGCACCAAAAGTCACGTGGGCCCCATTGGGGTAAGTTAGTACATCAACTTCCCGTGGTCATAAATTTTGCATACGATCTTCATTTTAGGTGCATGATATCCTGTTGTAAATTTGTATCCAAGGACTACACATTTTGTTGTCAGAATCTAACTCTGTCTATATTTTGACTGTAGCGATCCCTAAAAACATTGTTTAGGGCCTCAAAACGACCCCGGAAGTCAGGGACCCGAAAACTAGGAAAAAACTACCAAACTGGAAAACTTCCAAAAAGAACTAGTTGGAATAGGTGGGAGGCCACCAAAATCCATTTGGATCATACACCAACCAATTTTTCACTATCATTGTCACATCAACCTATCTCTGTCACTATCACATCAACCAATCGTTGTCACTCTGTCACATCAACTTGTACCTGATGATCAACCAATCATCCAACCTATCATTGTTCCTATCACTGTCATTCTCACTGTCACTGTCACTGATATATCATCATCAATCATATACGCTCACATGGATACCAAAACCATCACCATACCATGTACATCAACCATGTACCAGAACCTATACCATACCATGTACATCAATCGTGTACATCAACCTGTACAATACCATGTACCAAGATCACCAAGAAGTGCCTCTAGCAATGTACCATATCATCATCACCTCATGAACCATAACATCACCAAGATGTGTCTCAATATCACCAATCATGTACCATAAAATATGCCAAGTGTATGTACCATAACATCAATGATCAACCATATACCTCAATCATATACCAACATCATGTACCATGTACCAAGCATCAACTATGTACCAAATGATGTGCCTCAACAAAGCACCAAAGAATGTGCCTCATACATATGCCACCATATACAATATGAGATCATTGAAGTGCCTCAAGCGTGTGATATCATCACCATGAGATATACCAAACTAGATACCAAGATAGCCAAGATATGTCTCTAATCATTGTACCATAACATCACCAAGGTGTAACTCAAGTATATTCCTAAATATCCAAACCATGTGCCACAATGTACCTCAAGCATGTATCATACTATCTTCCATAAGATATGCATCAAGTATATTCCAATATCACAAAAATGTGCCTCTAAAAATGAGCCATAATAGCCATACACAATGTACCAAGGATATGTCTCAAGCATGTATCAATATCACCAAGACATGAACCTCAACCAAGGGCCTACAAGACATCCCTTAAGCATGTGTCATACCATCCATGACACAAGCCTAAAAAAACACATAAAAGACATACCTTTACTCATGAAGAAGACTTGAAGCATATAATCTCATTTCAACAAACCAACCTGGTGCATATCATCTTCAACAAATAAAAGATACCATCTCCTTCAATACCTTTTCCACAAATCCACGACTTGTGTACTATCAACCCATGAATGTTTGCTCCATTCTCCATTGTTACCCTCATATTTATGCACCTTTCTCCACTATGGCTCATGGATAACCTCATAAATCTAATAGAATCAAATGTTTCCCTTTGTTTCCCTTCGCTACCTATTGGCACAGGGGCAGACCCAGGGTTCACTCGAAGAGCGCACCAACAAGCCCTAGCTACTGGCCCTTTCGGAAACACCTACAAAGCATATGCAGTCTCACTTGAAGCAGCTAAGAGGGGGGTTTTAGGACATAGATGTCTACAACCAGGGGAATATCAAGTGGATCTAATACAACAACAAGGAAGCATTCATATATCCCTCACCAAGATATATCTACCCTGCACAGTGATAGATCTGATCTAATACAACAATGCAAATAACAATATAATAGTGACAAAGATCAAAGCATCAATCAAACACACAACACAATATGTACGTGGTTCACCCTCTCTCTAGGGATACGTCCTTAGAACTGTGCTTATGATTTATTAAGATAAAGCCTACAATTCTTGTCTGCGCTCTTAGCTAGCAGATCTTCTTTCTTCTCTCTCTTTCTCTTCCTTTCCTGCACACCCAACTGGAGGACTTGACCTTCGCACACAGTTGAATATCTTGCAATACCAGAAGGCTCTCTCACTTAGCACTTCTCTCTCTCAATACAGTAATATCTCACCACAACAATAGAGCTAGATCAACAACAATATCATACCAACCCGACCCAGGTCCTCTTGACCTTTATTTATACATTACAATACCTCACTGATAGTGCTAGACCGAAACCTAGGTGCTAAAACCCTAAATACCAAAACCCTAGGTTATAAAACTCTAGATCAACTTGACCCGCTTTTTCCGAGCTTCGCCAGCCTATCTTTCCTTCCTTCTCGTGTGGTGCTCCAAATCATCCAACGATGGCTTTTTCCACTTTTTGATTTGTCCTCAATCCATCTTCCTTTTCTTCCTTTTTCTTCACTTCCTTCCATAACCAAGGGCCAACAATCCCCCAACACTCACCCGTGACTCGTCCCGAGGCACTTCAGATCTGATCCTTCTTTTTTACTTCGACTTTGGACTACACAGGGCAGCCTTTTCTTTCTGCTCTATGCCTCCTTCCCATCCTTGTGAAGACTATCTTTTCCTGTGTATGGTACCCAGTTTCAACTGCACCTGGTACCTAGACCCTTTTCTTCTTACTTTTACTAAGGTCTGTGAGGTAGCTGGTTGTCATAGTACAAATTCAACCGAATCCCATTTACTAATCCTTCCTTCCACTCTGTGTTCAATGTCTTCAGTTGCATAGCTCCCACTTCGGTAACATAGGTGACTTCATATGGTCTAAGCCAATGCATCCTGAACTTCCCTGGATGTTTTGAAAATTTACTATCATACATCAATACTAAATCACCCTTCTTGAATGCCTTCTTCTTGATGTACCTGTCATGATAGGCATTCTCTCATTCCTTTTGAACCTACTGATGGAATCCTGCAACAAATCTGTCTTCTTCTAGTTCAACCAACTGTGCAAGCCTCTTGCGAACAACGCTAGTATCATCCATGTCTGTAAATGCAACAATTCTTAATCTTGGCACCAAGTATTCCATCGGGACAACAACTTCGAGACCATAAGCCAACTTGAAAGGGGTCTGCATTGTTAATTTCTTGCAAGTAGTTCTATAGGCCCATAGTACTGCAGGTATTCTTAAATCCCAGTCATCCCAGTAATATCCAACATTGGCAAGATTTGGTGTCTCCTCTGTCCCAATATTGACTCTTTTAATCTTGATTGGCTGACCAATAAATGGTAGCTCAACTCCCGGTCCTTCCACATCTCTTTGGCCTTCTGTTTCAGTGATGTTTACCTTCCTGGGATCATCATCGTCGGCATTGATGTTGTAGCAACTTTGCAATTTTTGGAGAGGCGCAGTCCATTCGTCCTCTTCTTGTTCCATAGGGAGGCTAGATGCCTCTTCGAATACCTTCTGTCTCACAATCTGTAATTCTTGGTCTACTGAAGGATATTCACTTTCAAATAAAAAGGTGGTTACAAAATTCTGAATCATACCTTCCCAATATGCAGTGATGAGGCACAAATCCGCTTGAAGGTACCAGTTGATAAGGGTTGTGTCCAGAGTGTTAATGAATCTATGCACCCATTTTTCTTGGGGAATTTCACTCTAGGCCTCTTCACAGCTCCGCACATGGTCTTTTGGGCATCTTAGACCTGTGTACCTTGCTTCACATCCTTCTACTTGTGCTGAGAACCACGTTGTCATCAAAGTTTGGCATTGTACCCAATCTGTAATATTTCTTTTGTGGGTTCCCCACCATCTTGCTGGTGTGTCTTTCAGGGCCTCATTCATTGCCAAAAACCTCTATTGTATTGTTACACTTGCTTCAAAATATGATAGGAAGGCTTCTAAAGGGTTTAGACCATCAAATGTGGGTAAGTTACTTACTGTTGTGTCAATCCAGCGAACTTCTCTGGTTAATCTGGCACATCTTCTGGTAGATACTTCGTACATCTGGTTCTTCCATTTCTCCAGTGCTTCTTCCGAATCTGATGAACACACACTATCACTTCGCCAGCTCATATTCCCATCAGTTGTAGGGTTGATGTAATCCTATTGTCTGGCTGTCCGTTTGTATATGTTTTCCAATTCGTATGCGTGGTATTATTCTCTGATGGGATCTGTATATCGCGGACCCTCATCTGGATATAAGGGTGCAATGACCCAAAGGCCATATCTTTCAAATGGAATTCATATTTTCTTCAAATCAACCACTGTGGAGTTATCAAAGGCCCAATCAATTCCTAACATTGCAGGGTAAGGGAAACTATCATCAACAATTTCAATTACCTCAAAATCTACGAACGTTCTCACTCCATCGATGTCCACAAGGACATGTTCCAATCTGCCAAAGGGGCTGACAGCTTGTTGGTTAGCCATCCTAAGCCTGATAAGGGAGTAGATCAACTTCGGTTTCCCCATTAGTGCCCAAGTTTTCTTCTTCATGACATTGACCTTCGAACCTAAGTTGAGGACCACATAGTCTATATCATACTCTCCTATTTGAGCATTCAGGTGTAATTCTTTATTTGTCCTTCTCCTTTTTCCAATTTGATATATTTCCCTATTTAGTACGGGGTCTATGTTTCCTAGTTCATATTGTATGATTAAGTTTTGTAGCTCTTGTACAGTTCCTTTATCCTTAATCAACTTAACACAAGTGCATAAAAATTCCATGAGCTTTCTTACCTCTTTTCCCTCCTGTGGTGAAGAATATTGATCAAATTCCTGAGGCATTCCATATTCTTTTATTTCTGGCTGTATTTTTTATGAGGAACCTTGATCTGCTTTAAAATCTTATCTTGCTTCCTCAAATATTTGTCTTTCTTTATTTGCATTGAAAGTTCGGGTCTTCTCTATAGCCTTCTTGATACCTGAGTCTTCTGCAATATTTCCTTGAGTCATTCTATCCTCTCATGTAGTAGCTCCTCCTCGAGTGATAAAAACGAATTTAGGGTCTTCCCTGTGAGGCTCATCATATATCAATTTCACTTGTGGATTCTGCTGAAGTCCTCTTCTTTCCTACAGCTTAGCTAGCATCACAGGGCAATCTTCTATAACATGGTCAAATGAGTTGCAATAGCTACATGTAGTGCAAGGATTCTGGCAATCCCTTGCCAAGTGTCTTGGTTGCGCGTAGTTGTAACAGATGATCTGTCCTTGGCCTTGGCCCGTTCCTCCTCCTCGTCCTCTGTATCCACCACGAGGATTGAAATTTCCTATTCCTAGGGATTTATACTGCGAAGTGTTTCCTTCTTGTTGTGCTTCACCTTGGATCTTGTATATGTCCCTCAATATTTTGTGTATAAGGTCATAGGCCCTACAATCCCTATCGTTGTGCCCCATAGACTTACAGAATGTGCAATATAAATTTTTGGGAGCCTGAACATACTTCTGCATGTAATAGAACTCACCTGTGCGATGCCTATTTCTACATACTTCGCACCAGGGCAGGTTGACTTGCTTCAAGGGGATCGATGCTCCTGAGGCCAAATATTCATGGAATAAAGGACAGTGTTCCATATCATGGCCTTTTGATCTACATCTTACACACCATATATATTCTCTTTTGTCCTTCCCCTTGTCGTTCTTCATATCCTTGTCCTGCAGAGATAAACTAGTCAGTTGGCTCAAGATATGGCTCATACCTGAGCTAGATTATCCAATAGGGGTTGTTTCAATATTCATAGTGATTTCCAATGCTTCTGCCTACAAAGAAATCTTTTGTTGCATTAGGGGAACTCTGATGTGTGGTAAAAGGGCAATGATGAACCATTATTTATTCTATTCATCAGGGATATGAAAAATTAATCAGCCTGTTAAGGTCTTGAACCTTTGAATTAACTCCCAAACAGGCTCGACTACTTTCTGCTTGATCTCCTTTAGTTCTGTAATACATTGAGACTCTAACTTAGGTTTCTTGAACTCTGCAATCAGTGCATTCTTGATCTCGCCCAGTGGCTTAGGCTGTGCAAGTACTAGGACAAGCTTCATGTACTAGCTAAGTGTGCGATCCCTTAGGGTAGTGCTGAACTAGGTCCTTTTAACAGCTTCATCGGTGACATTTTTAATATTCCATACGGCTTCACACAGAAACCAATTCTCATCAGGATCTTCAGATCCATCTCCCCTAAAGATAGGGAGTCTCATCTCATCTGCCATATAGATACCTATGTTTCCTGTCTGAGTAGATGTTGAGCTACTAGTAATAGTACTATGAGGACTCTGGTGATTCTGATTATTTTGATTACCTAGTGCTGCTGAAATAATAGGAGGATTAACAATACTTACTTCAACAGTTTGCGTAGTTGCTAAAGTTTTGGGCTCATCCTGGCAAGGTTCTTCGGCTTCTCCTTCCTCTGTCCTGGTGGGTTCTAAATGTTCTTCGTCTGTCAGATCTACCTCTTCTCCACTGTAGAAACCCTCTTCCCCGTAGTTTTTCTTAAACAAGTTCTCAAGGTGAACCCCTTTGAATACTCTCCCACTACGCATATATCTAGCTTATGTGTCACTGTCACTGTCTGAATTCCTGAACATTAGTCTTTTCAAATCCACTCGATCTACTGTATCTTCAATATGTTATTTTCATGCAACAACATCTTGATTCCCAGCTTCAGAAAGTGCAAAAATTTTCCTCTAGGTCCTTTGAAAAAGTATCTCTCGACTTGGCTATATGATTCTACTCTGTCAACAACAAACTTGGTGATATACCCTCCAATGGTACTATCAAACCAATGATCTACTCCTATGGATACAGCGTTATCAAATATTTTGACCTTCTGGATCAGCGTCGACGTCCAAACCACAGGGGTTCTAGATCTGATCTCAAACTGGGTATTTGCTAACCAAGCTAACCACTCAGACAACTCCTGATGGATTCCTCCAAAGAAGATCTTGTGAATTTTGGTGAAGATGTATATTTGTAGCCAATCTTCAGTACTTATCTTAGGGTTCTTGTTCTGGGCTTCAACGAATTCCCTCTCTTGATCTTCTATCCACTTCTGAATATTTGTCTTCAATGGGAACCACCTTGACATTCCCTCATGAAGATTCTTGTCCCAGCAACAGAACCATTTGTTGGCACAGGGGCAGACCTAGGGTTCACTCGAAGAGCGCACCAACAAGCCCTAGCTACTGGCCCTTTTGACAACACCTGCAAATCAGATGCAGTCTCACCCAAAGAAGCTAAGAGGGGGGTTGCAAGACAGAGATGTCTACAACCAGGGGAATATCAAGTGGATCTAATACAACAACAAGGAAACATTCATATATCCCTCACCAAGCTAGATCTACCCTGCACAGTTATAGATCTAATATAATACAACAATGCAAATAACAATATAACAGTGACAGAGATCAAAGCATCAATCACACACACAACACAATATGTACGTGGTTCACCCTCTCTCTAGGGATACGTCCACATCATAGATGATTTTAGGGGCGAAATTTCGCTCATGGGCGAAATTAAGGGGCCTCTAATTTTTTATTGGGCGAATTTTTTGTATTAGAGTGATTTTTTAAAACTTATTTTATTAGCCCGTAATTTATTTTAAGGTAAAAATCATGTACAGGGTTAGCCCATGTTTTTAGGAGGGATAGAGGAAAACAAATTATATTTTGCCCCTGAAATTTGGAGGAACAAGCTTCCATTAGCCAAATCTCTAGAAATATGGGAATTTATGATAGCTTCTTCGCCCTGCCATTTGGTAAAATCGGGATTTATGGTTTAATTTCGCCCCGATTTTGTGGTATGGGCAGTGGGCACTCAGCACTGGGTAGCCCGTTCAATCATGGGGACGCCCGTTCAATCGTGGATTTCTGGCTGAAGCAGTAGCTCGTGTAGGCATAAGGGTTTCTGATCGGCTGTCGAATTACTTCAACTATTTTACAAATTATCGGGTATCTGTGCCGACCGAAGGTAAGGTGTTTTTAAATCCTTCT
>ML806369.1:19431-29976 GCA_009831015.1 Picea engelmannii | reverse complement strand
GTTGATGTTGGGTGAAATGTTGGTTGACTTTATTGTAGTAGATGTAGTGAATGTTGATGTTGGTTGACTTTATTGTAGCAGATGTAGTGAATGTTGACAATTTTGTGAACTCCATTTGTAGATTGAAACACATTTTGCAATTGGCCTATACAAAATGTTCTTTGTCAATTTTGGTCAACTTTATTGTAGTAGATGTGGTGAAATGTTGTGTGAAGTCCATTTGTTTACCCAACACCACTCGCCAATATTTTACAAGATTTTATAATTCAGTGAAAGATTCGCCAATATTTTACAAGATTTTATAATTCAGTGAAATATTCGCCAATATTTTACAAGATTATATAATTGTCTAAAATATTCGCCAAAAAATTATATATAAATTTTATATTATTGATAAAATAGCCTTCAATTTTTCTTATGTATCATGGGGATTCGCCCATTTATTATACATATAAATTTAGGGGGGGTTCTTAAAATCACCCCTGGTCCACAGAACTGTGCTTATGATTTATTAAGATAAAGCCTATAGTTCTTGTCTACTCTCTTAGCTAGTAGATCTTCTTTCTTCTCTCTCTTTCTCTCCCTTTCCTGCACACCCAGCTACAAGACTTGACCTTCGCACACAACTGAAGATCTTACAATACTAGAAAGCTATCTCACTTAGCACTTTTCTCTCTCAATACAATAATATCTCACCACAACAATAGAGCTAGATCAACAGCGATATCATACCAACCCGACCCAGGTCCTCTTGACCTTTATTTATACATTACAATACCTCACCGACATCCCTAGGCCAAAACCTAGGTGCCAAAACCCTAGATACCAAAACCCTAGGTGTCTAAAACCCTAGGTCAACTTGACCCACTTTTTTTGGGCTTCGCCAGCCTGTCTTTCCTTCCTTCTCGCGTGGTGCTCCAAAGCATCCAACGGTTGATTTTTCCACTTTCTGAGTTGTCCTCGATCCATATTCCTTGTTGATCTGTCATCCTCGATCTCCTCGTCCAATGGCTTCCATTTCCATACTTCGCTCCATCTTTTCTTCTCTTTTGCTCACTTCGACCCAGTGACAATTACTGTGTCTTCCGTGAAGTTCTCTTTTCACCTTTTCTTCCTTGTTCTTCGCTTCCTTCCATAACCAAGGGCCAACACTACCTCAAGCTTCACTTCCTTAGATATGCTAAGAAAAAGATTTACCAAAAGATCACTTGAAAGATAGATAAACATTGAACTTGTGTGTGTAAGAATGAGAGGCTTATTGAAGTGCATTTATACATGTCCATGTGACTTATTTCCTTAACTTTAGGGTCGACCTGTACTTTCTTGTTATAACCATTTTACCCTTTAATTAATGACTTGTAACTTCTTGTTGCAACCGTTTATGGGTCTCTTAACCATTCTTTGGGGCTTTCAACTTCATGAGGGAATAACTCCTCAACTGTGAGGAACCACATGGCATACCACCTATGGTTGGAAACAACATGATGAGGTTTATTCATCTATGAGGGTTTTGTATACACTTTAATTATTCTTCAACCTCATTTTCCTTAGTCAACTTAGGGCCTCATGACCACACCTATGGGTTTCTTGTAGACTTCTTCAAAGTGTCTTCCCATGAGGGCCATGCTTAAATCTACATGATAAGGGGACCACTTTGGAGACTTCTCCAATACACCCATCACATATGTTAACATCAATGAAAACCACTTGTTTTGACATCAATGAAAACAAAGTATCCAACAACATCAATGACAACCATATATCCAACAATCTTCGCCTTTGGCATTGATGGAAACACTCATACTTCACCTATGACCAATGATCTTGATCTTTCTCTCCTCATGTTTCTCACCCCCTTTGAAATCAATGGAAAAGGGTATCTCCCTTTGGGGATCATCCCCCTATATTCATGCTTCTAATATTTCTCTTATGATCTTTCTCTTTCTTCTTCTTTGACATCGTAGGAAAATGGTATCTCCCCCTGTCGATATGTCTCCCCCTATCTTCATGCTACTAATCTGATCTCTCTCTCTGACAATTTATCTCCCCTTGACTTCTCTGCAAGATGTCATGTAGATCAATGTGGGGATTTCCTATACGTTCTTCCTTCTTTCTCACCCTATGTTTCTTGTACATTGGTGCTTCTTCGTGTGATTCACTGACATACATAAAAATCATTCAAAAATTACTTGAATTCAAAACTTCGTGGCTTGTCAAGTTCACATCAATAATCATACTTTTCAACAATTTCCTTTGATGGTATGGGTTCTGCTGATGATTTCTCTTCCCCTATTCTGTTGTGACTTTCACTTCTCTCCTTCATGTGATTAATTGATTCAACCTATCAATATGTTTTCATCCACTGTTATGTGTCTTATCTAACTCATGTCTCATGTATCTACCAAATATATCATGAAACTACGTCATAACAATTGTCTACAACTCTGCTACGATGTTGACCCATCTATTGCAACTGATCACAACATATTCCTTTCTTCTCAATCTATCTACAAATCAGACTCTACATGTTTGCAACCATCTATACTAATATATCCATGTTTGAATAATATATGGAATCCTCTATACAATCATGAACCTCTTCCTGAGAAGTGTTCCAATGATATACTTCATAATTTTCAATTGATACCTGCATGGGTATGTGTTCTGAAGGTTTCTCCTCAAACAATTAAACTGTCACAAGACATTTTGCACTTTAGTCATGAGACCACTTTGAAATTTCTTTTCCAAAGTCTTCAAACACTCAGACTACTCGAAATATAGTTCTTTGATCTGTAGAGTTGTTGCTTAGACTCCCCCTCTTCAATATGAATATTTACTAGGAGTCTCCAAGTTGGATGGATCAAAAAAATGTTCGCTCTGATGCGGAGTAATCTTCCTCTTCATCTTTGGATTCATCATTTCCATTTTTCATCCTCTTCCTAAATTCTGACATTCTTTTCATTTTCTTCCTGAATTATGACTTCATCCTCTTCCTGGGTTTTGACATCTTCCTTTTTTACTTATAGATTCATCATGATATTTTGTTGTTGCAAATATTGTGAGTATGATCTCTAGGACCTGGTTTTGATTCACTTACTCTTCTTGTTTTTAATTTCTTCTCAAAACCTTCATGTATCTGACATCGATGTTTTCCTTCATGGGAGGTTCTATCACACTTTTGCAATTTCGAGCTATGTGACCATAACTGTGGAATTTCTAACGTTTAATATTTGAGAGATCCACATAATCATTTCTAGTTTGAACATTTCTTCCATATGCTCTACAATCTACAACATTATGTCCAAAGTTAGTACATGTAAAACAATGACCAAAAAATAAATTTTGATACCTAGGTGTGAATGATATTCTTTGTGGTGCATTCCTTCTAAATTCCTACCTTGTATGGTCACAATATTCTCTTTGGTTGTTTCCTTCATAATGATTGAAGCTTCCTTTCTTCCTTGATGTAGATGGTATTTTGTATTCATTCCTCTCTGACTCTTTCTAACCATGATTCCTTCCTTTGAGGACTTATGCATAAATTTTATTTTATTTTTTTCTTTCGTCATGGAGCTTGAACCTTCCTCGAAATGAACATTCTTGTATCCTAGTCCATATTTGTTAGTATATGGCCTTTGACTGTTGAGAATGTTTTCTAACACTTGAGAAATTTTCAAGTTCTTGTTGAGCTTGTTGACTTTAACTCTCAATGTCACCACTTCCTTTTCAATCTTCTCACTCTCTTTTTATTTATTTATCATCTGGATTTGCATTACTTCTCCCTTTCTATTTCCTTATTCAAGTTGGGTTTTCAAGGAGATGATTTCTTCTTTGAATGATTTTTTTTCTTCCTTTATTTCTTCAGCTCAGTTAAAGAACTAGTTAATTCTACCTCAAGATCCACTTCACCTTCTTCTTCATCGCTTTTGGGAGTTATTTTCTTAGTTTTTGTAGCCATAAAGAGTACTCTTTCTAAATAACTATCATTTTCATCATCTTCATCAGATGAGGAAATGTCTTCTCTTGAGTAGATATTTTTCTTGAAGTCTTTCATTTTATCTCCTTTCTTGTTTCCCTTTTTATATTTCTTTTCTTTCTTCAGATCTTCTTCTTCATCACTGTCTGAATTCTTAGCATACAGAAACTTATTTACAAAATGAACAATTTTACCACAATTAAAACATTTTAAAGGAAACATACCTTTGTACTTGTCGGTTCCTCTCTTCAACTTTCTTACAAAGTTGGTTATTTCTTCATCTTCATTTGAATCATCGTCGCAGCTACAATTTGTCTTTGACTCGGGATTTTTCTTCTTTTTTGTCTTCTTGGATGCTTTGAAAGTTGTTTCTTTCTTGGATGGATTTTTTGTTCTATTCTCATTTCATAGGCTATAAATATTCCATGTAGCCCATCCATGCTTAGCGTACCAAGATATACTTTTTCTTCTAGGGATGAAATATTATGATCAAACCTCATTGGACGAGACCTTAGTATCTTTTAAAAAATCATATATTCTTCAATTGATTCTCCCAATCCTTTAATTGCATTCAATTTTTCATCGACTCGTAAAAAATAAGTTGCAATGTCTTCATCTTCCTTCATTTTCAACTATTCATATTGACCTCTATAAGTCTGAAGCTTTTCTAACTTAACTTTGGCATCTCCTTCATAAACATTCTAAATTTTTTCGCAAATCTCCTTTGTATAATCACAATGCATAACCTTGACATATATTGAATCAACCAGACCATTCAAGATAGAATTTTTAACCCTTGAATTTTTTTGACTGAGTTTATTTCCATTGTTATCTGTTGGTGGAGTGGTTGGATATTTGTATCCATCTAATACTAATTGATAAACATCAAATCCATGTGCCTGTACATAATTTTTCATCCTTTTGCTCCATAAGGAATAGTTATTTCCATCAAACTGTGGTACTCCAATCTTAGTGTAGTCCATGATCTTCCTTCCAGTGGTTAAAATGTTTTTCTTGAAGGACCTGCTCTGATACCAATTCTTGGAATACTAAGAGGGGGGGTGAATCAGTATGATAACTTTCTTACCACTTTCAATCACAATATATATAAGCTTCAAATTTATCAACAATATTCAATAGTTTATCACTTAAGAATTCAATATATCATTGCATCATAAACAATATCATTCATCAGTGCGTAATAAACAACAATAGATACACAGTACACTGTAATTTACATGGAAACCCAAATGGGAGAAAACCACAGAATGATTTCTTATATTTATCAAGAATACATTCATAGGAATCACCAACTTCCAAAATTCTCTAGCACAAACTGAAAGGAGGAACAAACCCCCTATTTACAAGCTCCAACCTGAAGGAAGCTACAACTCCCTGAATTCTCCAGCTACAACTGGAAAGAGGTTACGACCCCTTGATTTACAGGATCCAACCTGAAGGAAGATCCAACTCCCTATGTTCTCTGGCTCCAATCGGAAGAAGGGTATGACCCCTTGATTTACAGGCTCCAACCTAAAGTAAGCTATGACTCCCTGAATTCTTTAGCACCAAACGAAAGGAGGCTACAACCCCCTTTCCTTGCCCTGTCGTATTGCCTTGAAATATAAGTGTAGGATCAAACTATCACTACCACTAATAAACATGTAACTTCCACTGTCACGGATACATCAACCAACCAACCACTATCATTGTCACGTAAACTTGCCTCTATCACTATCACATAAACCAATCACTGTCACTATGTCACATCAACCTGTACCTGATGATCAACCAATCATCCAACCTGTCATTGTTCATGTCACCTTCACTGTCACTATCACTATCATTGATGTATCATCATCAATCAAATCCACTCACATGGATATCAAAACCATCACCATACCATGTACATCAACCATGTACCAGAACTTGTACCATACCATGTACATCAACCTGTATCAATCATGCATCAACCATGCACATAAACCTCTACCATACCATGTACATCAATTGTGTACCAAAACCTATCCCATACCATGTACATCAACCTGTACCATACCATGTACCAAGATCACCAAGTGTTGCTATCAATGTGCCATATCATCATCAACTCATGAACCATAACACCACCAAGATGTGTCTCAATATCAACAATCATGTACCATAAGATATTCCAAGTGTAGGTACCATAACATCAATGAACAACTGTATACCTTAATCATATACCAACATCATGTACCATGTACCAAGCATCAACTATGTACCAAATGATGTGCCTCAACAAAGCACCAAAGAATGTGCCTCATACATATGCCACCATATACAATAGGATATCATCAATGAAGTGCCTCAAGCATGTGATATCATCACCATGACATATACCAAACCAGATACCAAGATAACCAATATATGTATCTAACCATTGTACCATAACATCACCAAGGTGTACCTCAATCATATGCCCAAATGTCCAAACCATGTGCCACAATGTAACTCAAGCATGTATCATACCATGTACCATAAGATATGCCTCAAGTATATGTCAATATCACAAATATGTGCCTCTAACAATGAACCATAACATCTATACACAATGTACCAAGGATATGTCTCAAGCATGTATCAATATCACCAAGACATTAACCTCAACCAAGGGCCTCCAAGACATGCCTTAAGCATGTGCCATACCATCCATGATACAAGCCTCAAACAAACACATAAAATACATACCTTTATTCATGAAGAACACATTAAGCATATAATCTCATATCAACAAACCAACTTCATACATATCATCTTTAGTGAACAAAAGATACAATATTTTTCAAGCCCTTTTCCAGAGATCTATGACTTTCACATTATCAACCTGTGGATTTCTGCTCCTTACTCTACTGCGACTCGTAGATGTTCGCGCCTTGATTCACTACAACCCATGGATAACCTTAGAAAGCTAATAGCATCAAACTTTTCCCTTTTCTTCCCTTCACTACCTCAGACTTTACTTCCTCATATATGCTACGAAAAATATTTACCAAAAGATCACTTGAAAGATAGATAAACATTGAACTTGTGTGTGTAAGAATGAGAGGCTCCTTGAAGTGTATTTATACTTTCCCATGTGGATTATTTCCTTAAATTTGGGGTTGACCTGTACTTTATTGTTAAAACCATTTTACCCTTTAATTAATGACTTGTAACTTCTTGTTGCAATCGTTTAGGGGCCTCTTGACCATTCTTTGCAGCTTTCAATATCATTAGGGTATAACTCCTCAATTGTGAGGAACCACGTGGTATACCACCTATCATTGGAAACATCATGACGAGTACTATTCATCTATGATGGTTTTGTATACACTTGAAGTATTCTTCAACCTCATTTTCCTCAGTCAACTTTGGGCCTCATGACCACACCTCTGGGTTTCTTGTAGAATTCTTCAAAGCATCTTCCTGTGAGGGCCATGCTTAAAACTACACCATAAGGGGACCACTTTGGAGACTTCTCCAATACATCCATAACATTTGTTGAAATCAATGACAACCACTTTTGTTGACATCAATGACAACTAACTATCCAACAACATCAATGATAACCAATTATCCAACAGACTGGACATCCATGCCCTATGCAAATGTGAGTTCCACTCAATTGGTTCTCCTATGCAAGATGCAACATATCTATCATTGAGTGTGTGTCATATCCACTCAGATACCCCAGTTAGAAGGTTTTCAAACCTATTTCATAGGTCCACAATATTGTTTTTAATATCCTCCATTATCTCCTCCAACTCTTCTACCCTCCCAAACGCTGATGGTCATAGATCAATAGAAGCACCCCTCCCCTTGTGTGTTGCCTACCCTTCCAACCTCACCAATGCAATATCTTAAAGTTGCATACATAATATCATCAACACCACATATCAAATTTTTTTAATCCATTCAATAAATAGATATAAACAAATGATGTGACGTTACTTTACTTACCATCATCCCCCCAGGCTCAACCAACTGGTAAGGGTAGCTTAAGATCCCCCTGATAGTTCATGAATGAGTATGGGTAGTCATAAATAACTATCAGGATTTTGCCCCAATGGGAAAATACACATACTTTAAAGGAATTACAAAGCCTACCACCTCCCCCTCTCCTAAAAAATTATCCCTAGCACCGCATTTGGGGCCCCTGCAGTCCCCCATCATGGATGCAAACATGAAATCTAAGTGTATATATCCTCTCAAAGAAGAATTAATAAAGGATTGTAACAAATTCATACTACGGGAGGTCATTTGGCACTTCAACATCATCAGTAACATCTAGACCCACCCAAAGTAGGTCTCATATAGCACCCTCTCAATCAAAAGAATCTTCCCTCCATATACTTTATGAAAATAATGATTTTCCAGTATACAGATCACTACTGAAATTATGTCTTACATCTCCAACCGCTCTATATCCACCAACTATATCATGGAATCCTAGAAACTCACACCAAGGAATCAATGTATTCCAAGGAAATCCCCCAATTTCCTCACACGAGGTAGCATGGGCTATGTCTTAGCCACTACACCAAATGGGGAAAGCCCTATCAGAAAGTAAATATCTTGTATTGTTATCTCTAGTTGTTGACCCTACAGTATGAAGGCCTCTGCCCCTACATCCAAATACTATATAATCTGTGATAGGATCTTCTCTCCTACTCTCTTCAATGGGTTCTCAAAGTACTTGATAAATCTATAACGAAAAAGTGCTCCCCTCATGGCCTGGTCCCCCTGAACCTACTTATAAATATCTTCAAATTTTGGTTTCATCTAGAGAACTCTGCACTCTATCATACCTACACAAAACCACGTTGTTTTTAGTTCCTATCTGTTGAATTACTGAGAGGGGGGGTGAATCAGTAATAGCGTAATTATAATCCTTTTTCTTCAAATGTTATATCAATGTAGAATTATTATCCAATAATGAGCAGTAATAAATAAACAATCACACATATACACAGTACACCAGTGTTTTACGTGGAAACCCAAATCGGGAGAAAAACATGAAATGTTTTTTCTTATATGTCTTGAAGAATTACATTCATTGGAAGCACCAACTTCCTTTGTTTTCCAGCTGCAACTGGAAGGAGGCTCCAACCCCCTAGTTTCTTAGACTACAACCTGAGGGAAGCTCCAACTCCCCAATTCTCTGGCTACAACCAGAAGGAGGCTACAACCCCCAATGTTCTCCGGCTACAACTGGAAGATGGCTACAACCACTTGTCCTTGCCCCATCCTGCCACCCTGAAGTAGAAGTAGAATGATGGAATCACTTTCACACTATCACTGTGAGATATACCGCTGCAAACTTGTACCAATAAATCTGAACCATGCATCAACCATGCATCAACCTGTAATCAACCTGTACCATAAACAAGTGCATCAACCATGCACCAACCTGTAATCAACCTGTACCATAAAAAAATGCATCAACCATGCACCAACCTGTAATCAACCTGTACCATAAACAAGTGCATCCAACCATGTATGAAGTATGTACTAATCATGTGTCAACTACTCATCAACTATGACTCATCAATATATACCAACATCATCAACTATACACCTCATGTATGTGCACCAACTCATCAACTACTTGTCTCAACCATGTACTCAACATGTACCACAACCAAAATCCCCCATCAATTTCATCATCCAAATCTAATTTGTAGCTCTGTAATAGACCTAGTGTATATGATCACATTTTTGCAAACCTTCCTTAACTTTAAAAGCAAGAAACTAGCATTTTCATCAAACTTTTCTTTAGTCTCAAATGCCTAGTTTTGGATTAGTCAACAACCCTAACTTGAAGTAATCATAACTTTGAACCTGTAATGTATAAAGATCTGAAACTGATACACAATGTTCTTTAGTGTGTTTTATGCAATTCCTCCAAGTTCCACTACTTGAGACCTCTTAGAAAAAGATTTATAGAAAAAATGGCATACCTTGCTGAATTTTGGCTAGAGAGTGACCTTGTAGAGCATGCCCCGCACAAAATTTTTGATGAATTGATCTGAAAATATTACAAAACATACTAAAGAATGTACCCTAACCAACACATTTGGTCTCACTAAATTTGTATCTGTTATGAAGAAGTTATGACGTTTTTACCGGAAACACCTAATTTTGACTAGTTTCAGGACTGGCCACAAACCCTATTTTCCACGGAGTGTAACTCCCAAAATACAATGACCCACAAGATAAAGTTTTTACCACAGATACTTGGATATGTTTTCTCACTTGCATAGAAATTTTAGGATCTGAATCATTATATAAAAAAAGTTAAACCAAAAATGGTGAGATGACCTGTAAATAACATACCTTAGAAAGCACCATCAAAAGAATTTATCCTTCCTTGCATTTCGGCCTTCTTTTCTTCACTTTCCTTAGAATTTCAGCTTAGATATCATTTTTTTACCTCAGACACCTATAGATATTCAATATTCTCAAGTGTGATTCAAATGAGAGAGCCTTGCCTCTTATTTATACTCTCCAAGTAGCTTCCTTAAAAACATCTTCTAGGTCACTTGGCC
>ML806369.1:0-14010 GCA_009831015.1 Picea engelmannii | reverse complement strand
TGTTTTACATGGAAACCCAAATCGGGAGAAAACCATGAAATGTTTTTTCTTATATGTCTTGAAGAATTACATTCATTGGAAGCACCAACTTCCTTTGTTTTCCAGTTGCAACTGGAAGGAGGCTCCAACCCCCTAGTTTCTCATACTACAACTTGAGGGAAGCTCCAACTCCCAAATTCTCTGGCTACAACCAGAAGGAGGATACAACCCCCAATGTTCTCCGGCTACAACCAGAAGGTGGCTACAACCACCTGTCATTGCCCCGTCCTACCACCCTGAAGTAGAAGTAGAATGATGGAATCACTGTCACACTATCACTGTGAGATATACCGTTGTAAACCTGTACCAATAAATCTAAACCATGCATCAACCATGCATCAACCTATAATCAACCTGTACCATAAACAAGTGCATCAACCATGCACCAACCTATAATCAACCTGTACAATAAAAAAATGCATCAACCATGCACCAACATGTAATCAACCTGTACCATAAACAAGTGCATCCAACCATGTATGAAGTATGTACTAATCATGTGTCAACTAATCATCAACTATGACTCATTAATATGTACCAACATCATCAACTATACACCTCATGTATGTGCGCCAACTCATCAACTACTTGTCTCAACCATGTACTCAACATGTACCACAACCAAAATCCCTCATCAATTTCATCATCCAAATATTATTTGTAGATCTGTAATAGACCTGGTGTATATGATCACATTTCTGCAAACCTTCCTTAACTTTAAAAGAAAGAAACTATCATTTTCATCAAATTTTTCTTTAGTCTCACATGCCTAGTTTTGGATTA
Source organism: Picea engelmannii (assembly GCA_009831015.1). Classification (NCBI taxonomy): domain Eukaryota; kingdom Viridiplantae; phylum Streptophyta; class Pinopsida; order Pinales; family Pinaceae; genus Picea; species Picea engelmannii. The sequence goes on along the minus strand of ML806369.1, from coordinate 13,188 downwards.
GTCAACAACCCTAACTTGAAGTAATCATAACTTTGAACCTATAATGTATAAAGATATGAAACTGATATACAATGTTCTTCAGTGTGTTTTATACAATTCCTCCAAGTGACACTACTTGAAACCTCTCATAAAAGGATTTATAGAAAAAATGTCATACCTTGTTGAATTCTGGCTTATTCTAGAGAGCGACCTTGTAGAGCATGCCCCGCACAAAATATTTGATGAATTGATCTAAAAATGTTACAAAACATACTAACGACTATACCCTAACCAACACATTTGGTCTCACTGAATTTGGATCTGTTATGAAGAAGTTATGACGTTTTTACCGGAAACACCTGATTTTGACTAGTTTCAGGACTGGCCACAAACCCTATTTTCCACGGAGTGTAACTCCCAAAATACAACGACCCACAAGATGATTTTCTTACCAAAGATACTTGGATATGTTTTCTCACTTTCATAGTAATTTCAGGATCTGAATCATTATAGAAAAAAATTTATACCGAAAATGGTGAGATGACCTGTAAATAACATACCTTAGAAAGCACCATCAAAAGAATTTATCCTTCCTTGCATTTCGGCCTTCTTTTCTTCACTTTCCTCATAATTTCGGCTTATATATGATTTGTTTACCTCAGACACCTATAGATATTCAATATGTTCAAGTGTGATTCAAATGAGAGAGCCTTGCCTCTTATTTATACTCTCCAAGTAGCTTCCTTAAAAACATCTTCTAGGTCACTTGGCCCACTTTCCTTATTTTAGGGTTGGGTCCACTTCTAATTTCTCCATTAAATTTATTATTGAAATAATTTATTTTGTATTCACATTGAATTATAATACACTCATCACTTCACTGTATTATTTACCTTTTAAAATCTCTTAAACCTCTTTGACTACTTTGACCTTTTGGGGCTTCTAGATGACATATGAGGGTCCTCCAACTTCGTAAGGCCATAACTCTCAAACTGTGAGGAGTTATGTGATGTTCTACATACCACAAAAAATGGCATGACATGTACTATCCATATAGAATAGTATTATCTGAAAATATATCATAACTCATATTGTTACCCATCAAACAAACTTGGGTCCATTACCCAAACCTGGGGTCTCCAACTTCTCATGGCCATAATTTTCTAACCGTGATGAATTATGTGTCGTTCCACATACCACCAGAAATGACATGACAAGCACTATCCATATAGGATATTTTCCCTGACAAATTCACTTTCCTTCATATCATTATTCCACAATTAAGCATGGATTCTCTTACTCCACAAAGCGTCTTCCCATGAGGGCTTTCACCATAAGGGGACCACTTTGGAGTTCATCCATATTTACTTCTTATCAACCATGACAAAACAATAATGAGACATATTTACGTTAAACAATATTGGGTCCATTACCCAAACCTTTGTGCTACAGGTCTTTCTTCAAGGGTTGACATCAATGACAACCAACTTTAATCAACACTATCAGTATATGTACCATTATTTTATTCCCTACCATACTTATCCCTCAAAGAAGGGCCTCCCTAGAAAATCTGGCTCCAAAAGGCCATTTTCACCCAATGGAAAAAACACCCCTTGTTTCTGCATTGGTCAATGTAGTTACTGGGCCTAGTATCTATGTTTATCAATGCATAAACTAGACCCATTTAGTGCATTGGCCCTAAACAAATTTCCATGGGGTCCCATAGGGAAATTTGGGACCTTTACTAAAAAATTAATCCACAAAAATTGACAAGTATGGTTAGGCCACCAACCTAAAAGTCACAAATCCAAATTCAAATGGTTGGTTTGTTCACAATGAGCTCACCAAGATTTAGGTTCTCCTCCTCTTCTCCAATCTTATCCTCCACCAAGTGCAACAATGAATTGGAAATGGAGGGAACACCCTTGTTATAGAAAAAACCCTATTTTTCTTTTGGCTCTTATAGGATCATATGGACTCATATTGACACACCATATACATAGTTGGAATCATCTTTCCAAGCTCTTCAAAAGGGTAATCTTGGAATTTTGAGATTTGATACTTCATTTGGAAGCCATTTTTCCAATAAGGGTCAAAGATCATACTTTTTTACATTGAATTCATACTCATTGCGACACATTACCAAAACGCCCATTTTTTTGTATTTTTTGACTTATGAGTAGGATTTCTCCATGGATAAATTATTTTATTCATGGATATGAGTCTCCTCTAGACCTCAATTTCCATGGCATTTAGCATAGTTTAAATATGTGTTTTTCATTTCATTTTCCTTGCATTCCCCGGAAATTTTAGGTAGGACCCCTCACTTGGGTAGATGGATCAACCCCCTCATCTTATGCATTTTCCATCTATGTGATTATAGAGAATTCCTCACATGTATGCCATAGAATAGTGACCCTTGTTGCATTTTGTTGCCTATGTTAGCCAATCCCCTTAGGGATCAGGAGTCTAGTCAGTCTACATACCAGAGTGGAGCCACATGCATTCCTTCTCATCATGTTGAAATCCATACCCTTTGCAATCCCCCACTTATGGTTGGTATATGTTGAATTATCATGTATAATCCCTCTTTGTCATCCATACAATGACAATTATTCATTTTTATGCCACCATTCACCCACCCTTGAGGATATTTCCATTAATGTCCCTACCATTGATTGCTTCCATTTCCATTTTTCATTTTCAACGTTACAACTATCTGGTTGTTTTTTGGGGAATTTATCTTCTCATTTCCCATAAGTATCTCATTTGATTTTTCCCATGGGATTCTAGTTGGATATCATTTCTCTCAACACATTGATTATATCTATTGTATTCTCCTTTTGGTACTACATATCGCACCTTATCCTCCTAAAACCCCTTTGGAAATCTCAAGAGGGCGTTGTGCTTTTACAATACTTGGTTCAGTCTTGGAATCATCCCTATGCACCTGAGATGATTCACCTTTATATCCCATGGAGTCTGTTTAGTTCCATAGTGTGTCATGTTACGATTTGGTATAACCTCCATGAGTCATAACCATCTTGTGTTCCCCATATTTGACCTCCAGTTGTTCCAATGATTCATTAACACATCCTTCAAAATCCTTGTTCCTAGTAATCGACTATTACCCATGGAATGTTTTCAGTCACTGCTAGGTTAGTCTTGCATTTATGATATGAACAAGGGAATTCTTGAGTCCACCTTTCATTTCATTCCTTTCCAAATTTGGTTGCAATCTCTATCAGTCACACTTTACTTTCTACCTCATGTTAGATTCAAGGATTCATTGTTACCTTTCCTTCAACCAGCCTTCCCCTATCAACTTCAACACTTCTATTCTAGGGGCCTGATTTATAAGATTGTGTACCTTGGAATCATCTCCATCATTTGTGAGTGCCTCAAACCAAGTAGAGAGATTCATCAATGCTCTTTGACTTGGTTGTTTCTCATGTGCTCGACTTCAACTCATCATCACACACTTGAGAATTTTACACTTGACAGTTCAATGCTCCAATTGATTGTACCAATTCACCAGACACATGTGAGATGCATAAAACCTCATGAGGGGGTTTTCCTTTAGGTAGTCCCACGCATGTTTCGACATCAACATTTTCTTCCAAAGATATAATTTCACTAGTTTTACTTTGGAAATCGAGCCTAAGTAATCTCTTTCATTCTTGGGAACCAGTGGAATCTCCCCTATCGACATCAACACCTTCATTCTAGGGGGTTAGTCCTATGTACCTTGGTACCTATCCACATCTTTGATGGGTTATCTTAGACCAAGTTAAGATAATCATCATTTCTATCAAACTTGGTAAGGTCTCACATGCTTGACTTGGAGACATCATCACACCATTGATATTCGTACATATATCCTGATCTATCCTCAAATGTAGTTCTTGATATTTGATTGGATTGATTTCACCATTCTTAGAGACCTTAGTTTGATCTTCCCTTCAGTTAGCTCATTTCATATCTTCGGAGCCCCATTCCTTTTCAGTAGGGATTCTCAGGTTGTTTCCACCCCCCTTCACCTCGAGTGGGGGCATCAGTTCCTATGTACCCAAATCAATAGAAGTTATGATGTAGACTTGATCCTTTCATCTAGGAATATGTATATGGGACTATTCATCTCATTATAATTTACTCTATCCCTTTTTTTCCATCACCATATTGTATTTGAGACCTCATGTTGTCTCACCATTTTATCCCCTATATGACAGGGAACACCATTATAATTATTATCATGAGTTATCTCGACAAGTATGGGTATGCCTACCTCATCCCTATTGGTATCATGTAACTCACTACCTTGTGACCTTGTTGATAGGTGGTCACCTTCGACATTTTGCATGAACAATTCTTCTTCCCATGATGCTTCTCTCTCTCCTTGGTTGTCTCATCCCTTGGTAAAATAAAACTATAATGTATTTTAGTCATAAAAGGTGCTCCTAACATCATACATTAGGGGGAACCAATTATCACCTAAAAACGCACCATGCATAGTATGGGTATTTTTCCTAAAAACTTACTGTTACACCATATCCTATCAATATAACTTATAGAAACCCCTTTCCTAAAGTTATTTTCACCTAATAAAATAAAAATAAAAAACCCATTTTAAGACTTTTCCCTCTTAAATTTATTTTAAAAAGAAAAATAAATGAATTAAAATTCAAACTTTTTCCTATAAAACTAAGAGGGTTTCCCCCATTTCACACCATTCTCTCATTTTTCATTTGTCTGTATTCATTGTGTGTGAATTCTATTCGATTTTCACCTAATCTTAAGAGCCTGAGATTCTTGATAGAATTTTGCGAGCATACATTGCCACTACAACTAGAAGGAGAGGAGAGAGCAACCAGACACCCAAGGAATTTCAAGAACCCTCCTAAAGGAGATTAGCATCTTCAATGGTTTATTCATAGGTGCTATGCAAATCCATCTATTAGGTAATGAATACTATTTTCATTCTTTCATGAATTTGTTGTTTTTGTTCATTTCTTTTTGCTGCATTTTATTTTTGTTCACAATAATAACATAAATATGAAGATGAAATTGTTCATTCAAAGCTAGGGTTTCTAGTTTTCTCTAACATTTGTCTGTAATATTGAAGTGAACACATGATTTGTAGATTTTCTAAACATCTGTGTAGATTTACACCAACATGACTCTCCCATCAAAAGTATGAAAGGGAGAGATCCAACCCTTGACCATGTGGAACTAAGTCTTACTACTTCCTAAGTACAAGAATAGATTCTAACAAATTGTTTGCATAAAAATATGCAAAAACATAACATAATTATTTTGTATGTAATTCCCTCCCCCAGTAAACATGGCAAAGTATATTGTTCTTTGGATACCAAAAATAATGTTTCATTTTGCCTCTTTTTCTCTATATTCTTGGCTTGTTTTTCTTCCCCTTCTTGACAAGGGTGAGAAATACAAATCTTTCTTTAAAATTTCTGCAAAGGAAGGAGAATCAAAGACTTTAGATTCCTCCTCCTCTTTTTCTTCCTCTGTATCCTTTTATGATTTTAATTCATTCTCTTAAGGAGTTGTCGATCTTACCCTAAGTGAAATCCCATACTTAGTGAACATAATTGTGTCCTCCATGTCCTCAAGATTTTTTTCTATTGATTCATGAGGACGAGTCTTCAGATTTTCTATCTATTCTTCTTGAACGCAAGTCTTTGAATTCTCCTTATCTACTTCCTCTTTATGTTCAAGTATTTCAAATATGCTATTGGAGGCATTGGATGGTAATATCTAATAATTTTTTGTAGGCTGGGAGCTCTTGGACTGTGGTTTCTTGCACCTTCTAGGTGTAGGTTTGAATTCTTATTTCTCATTGTTCTTCTGGGGGGATGACCCTATTTCAAAGGGGCCCAATATTCTTTTGTACTTGGGCATTATTTTTCAAAATGGCCATAATCATGGAAGATGTTTCACTTAAATGGAATATGTTTGTAATCAAGTACTTGGAGATGAATCCATCCCTCCATAATGAACTGAATCATTCTAGAAGACCCTTCAGTAAGTCTACTTCCACACAAATTCTAGTACAGGTATACATTCCCCAATTTATCTCTACACGGTCAATGAATCAACCCACGTTGTTTCCAATAATTTAAGAGTGGATTTATCCCAGAACATCATAGGAAGGTGTGGAAGCCTAACCCATATAAGAGAAACCGAGATTTATTTTTCAAGGTCAAAGTCAAGGGTCCAATGGGAGAGAAACATTCCCCTAGAACCCATGAAATATGGCCATGAACTTAAAATGTTATCTTTCTCCTCTTTAGTATAAAAAATGAATAAAAAAATTCATTTCCACAACAAATAAATGGACAAGGAGAATCCCATTTTTTTGTGACCCATACATCAACTTCTTGGGGACTAGGCGACCATGATCCTATGAAATTTCTAATTAATTCTTGTTCATGTAGCATTTTGGCTTTATGTTTAGCTTTTCGAGTTGAAATTTCTAATTTGGGAACATCTTTTTCCCTTTTGACAAATTCACTTTTATTTGAACGATTTTATCCTTCAAATTTTGGGGATTTGAGGAGGGGAGTAGGGAATTCCCCCTTAGATATATTGAATTAGCCATACTGAGCACACTATACCTATGGACAGGTGGTGGTGGTCTAGCATGTCTATTCTACAAAGGAAGTGATGGACAGGCCTGAAACTCCACGTAGACTAGATAATGGTGGATACAATGTGAGGAGTCAATGCTAAACTAAGTGTATTTTACAGTGTGAGTGATCTTATCATTTCTTCAGCAGTGCAAGTTGAGCAGCTTCAGTAGTGCAAGTTGAGTGGCTTTAGCAGTGTAAGTCGAGCATCTTTAGCAATGCGAGTCGAGCAGCTTCAACAATGTGATCCGAGTGGCAGCTAGCGTAAACCCTAGCTGTAGAGAGAAATGCTCAACTCCATTTCCTTAAAAAAAAATTGTTTTTCTTGATTAGAAAATTAATGTATTATAAAGATAACATTAACATGCCAATTGGGTCTAGTTTGTGTGGTTGTGGGATGGAGTGTTATCCTCCCCATCCAAGTTCTATTCTCGTTAATGATAGGTTGAGCTCATTATGAGTATATTGTTGTAACGACTTCGATCCTTATTGTCAACTTGGAAATGCCCATTAAAGAATCTAGGGTTTACCATGGGTATCATCCTAGAAATGAGGGGGAGTGCTTGGGGGTTTTCCCTCAAAATTAACAAAAAAGAGATAACATTAACATGAAATTAAAATATCAAAAATATTTGTTTATTATAACTAGTTTAACTAAGAAAATTAGAATTGTTAAAATAAGAGCAAACTCTTACAAGCTTCATAGTGACACTAGGCATTAGAAAAATCCTAAAACATCGTGGGATGAAAGCATTTGTCATATTTGTGATACTGAGAAGGTGGAAAATTAAATACATTTTCTCGTAAAATGTCTTATATGTGTCCATATCAAATCTCAATTTCAAAATATTTGTAATACTATCAATTTTCCTAACTTGTTAACTCATCAAAATTAACAAAATTTAAGAAAACTTCTCTTTTACTCTTTTCGAATATAAAAATAAAATATTAAAAACAAAAAACAAAAAATCTTATCAAAATTGATATCAATAATAAATGATAATTGATATTATCATCAATTATTCATAAATTATATAAACATAATAACATCTTTTATTAAAAGTCGAATCACCTTGCTTGTAAAATTGGTGTTTCAAAGTATCTATCATAAAATGTTATGACTACCCTTTTGGTATAATCAAATAATTGGAAAACAACATCATTACAAGAACATGTGTGCAAACATGCATACCATATTGGATAGAAGTCCTTGAATCGACTAAGGATTAACTGCCTTGAGAGTTGCATCATGAACCAACTACCCCTCTAGTCAAGTTATTTAGTGCATGCACCTACAACCCTCTAGTCAAGTCATTTAGTACTCCACTCGAGTTCCTAGAGCTCCTTGAACTCCTAACTCCAATTGAGGTCATCATGTATGTACAAATGGAAATCAAAAGGATAGTAAAAGATGTAGCAGGTTGACAACGACATGACTAAAAATATGTGTGAAGTTTCGAAGGTAATAACTTACCTTTATGGCTAGAGCCATGACTCGGTGAATATATTTAAGTTATTAGAGATTTTATAATTATTTATATTTTAAAAAAGTATGGACAATCTACTCTACAAACTTGTCTTTAAAGGAAAATTAAATATGTTTTCAGTATATTGATAGTGAGGGTTACACTTTAAGGTTTGTTTAATTTTATAATTTGATTTTAAATGTTCAATGGGTTATGGAGTCATTGTATTTTAAGTTTACATTCCATTTTTTCCACTTGCATTGTTTAGTGTTAAATTTTAAATTAAGGTTAAGATTATTTGGATGTTTATTATTAATTTTATATTTTATATTTTTATAATAAAAATTGGGACCATTTATATTATATAAAAGGTTGTAATTAAGGTTAAATAATAGAGTTATAAAATTTGTTGGCCTTAATTTTAAGACAAAAATGTTAGTTTTTTATTTGTCAAATATATAGAGTACTTAAGTCTTCAATAACGGCATCCTAGTTGTTCTTACTAGTATATTTTGTTTAAAAAACTCTTAAAATACAAATTATTTTGCAATACATAACATTTAATAAAAGACATGATAATGATGTGCCTTTTCCAACCCCAAATTGGTTGGATTTGATTCTTGATTTCCATTGTCCATGTCTTCAAACATCTAATGCAGAGTGTCCTTATCAATCTCTAGATGGATAGAATTTGTAGACATACTAGAATTTGAGGTTGTTGACTAAGAAATTTTACTAAATTAAGAACTATATTTCTAATCATCTTACACTCCTATTATAAAGAATCAATTTGTTGTTTATTTTGTGATAAAGTTGTCATGATTAGGGAATTTTGAGTTGAATATTGGCATTTATTATTATTAACCTTTGAAGTAACTTAAAAAATGGAGGTCATGTGGATGGATTATTTGTGCCTACGGAGGGCCCTTTGTATGTCTTGGGCTTCCTTATAATATATGAAGAATGAACAGGGATGCCATTTTTTCTTCGAAAAGGAAATGAATCAGAACACCAAATATATCTTGATGCAATCAACCAAGCATAAACCCAGACCAATGATCCCAAAGAGGAATAGGGAGAAACCACCAAAAAATAAGTTTTGGTTACAAACATAAACCAATTCACCCCCACTTTGGATAGCACAGGACAATACTAAATCTTCAATATTAGAGATTCAACCAACACTCAGGAAAATAGAGAGTTCATCCCACAAAACCTAATGTCCAGTGTCTTGTGCCTCCCTATAATCCATGAAGAATGAACATGGCTGCCAATTTTTCTTAGAAAAGGAAATGAACCAGAACACCAAATATGCCTTGTTTCTCACCCAATCAACCAAGGATAAACCCAAACCAATGATCCCAAAGAAGAAGAGGGAAAAATAACCAAAAACCCCCAAAAATAAGTTTCAGTTACAAACAGAAACAAATTCACCCCCACTTTGGATAGCATGGGACAAGACTGGACCTTTAATATCATAGATGCAACCAACATTCAGGAAACCAAAGAGTTCATCCCACAAAAACTAATGTTCAATAACCAAAACATGAAATCCTAAGCCAAAATAGCTTAAACATAAATTTCAGAAGATAATCCACATAGAGGAGAGAATTCTTACCAGACTAATGCCTTTACTCCCTCCTCTAGAGCACACATCCATATCCAATTCCATTATCCCATCACCATTACAAAATCCCACACACATCATTGAAAGGACAGACTAGAGTTGAGAATATGCATGTGAGGATATGATACACAAGTCTTATTGAATCCCTTCACCTCATCTGTGATCCATCAACGTTACTATGCACCATGTGGTTCATTAATGAGAGGGTATATGCCATGATTTGATGATAAACTAGATTAAGGGATTGGATGGTGATATAGCATCCATTTCTTCTTTAGCACACCTTCTTGAAGTTGTGTGGCATGGTTAGCTTGATCATCAACTTGACCATTTTGATCTCAAGGTATATAAAAGAATGAGATATTTTGAAAACAACTAGCTTCCTTGTGAAATCGAGATATAATGGAGGCAATATTGTTATCAGAAGGGGAGGATTTCATTAACATTAGGTTGATTATTAATCTTGAGTCCCCAATTACTATTAAACTATGTATCCCCAGTTTAGTTGCAAGGAGTAGGTCTTGAAGAAGAACATAAACTTCGACCTGATTATTCGAGGATTATCCAAAACCCCAGGGTCCATACAAAGTTTGTTTCCTATTTTACTTTAGGATAAAAAAAAAATAACACTTCTCACCTACCACCCTTTTAAATCTTTTTAATATTATTGAAATATTAAAATGAAATGTTTCATTAATACAATATTGTATTTAATTTATCTGAAAATTCAAATTTGTTAGAATGTTTGTTTATTTACATGTTCATGGTTTAGTATCAAGTTTTAGATTAAGGTTTAGATAATTTAGATGTTTATTATTAATTATATTTTTTAATTTTTTTAATATTATTGAAATATTAAAATTAAGTTTTTTATTAATATAATATTGAGTTTAATTTATTTAAATGATTAAAATTTTAGTAAAACCTTTTCATATTAGTAGAGATCAATCATTTTTGGGGAAAAAAAATTGATTAATATATATTTATAAAAATACATATTTTTAATTAAATAAAATCTTTCAAATATAAAGTTTAAATTATTAGATAAATATAATTTAATTTTAGTGTTTAAGTGATTAAATTTAAGATTTAATTTTAGATAAATATGATTTAGTTTTAATGTTTAGGTGATTGAATTTAATATTTAATTTGTAGTAGTTATATTTATATATTTGTGGATGTATTTAGTGTCATTGTGAATGTATTTGTATCATTTGAAGTAATTATTAGTGAGACATTAATGCACATGTGATAGGATGTGATTGGATTTTAGTAGTGATATTTATATGACTTTTATTATTTAAAATATGTATTTATATGACTTTTTGTTTTTAGGTTTGTTTGTTACGTAAATTTTAATTATTCAATATTTATTATGTAAATGGTTAAAATGGAGATTGTTTTATCTCCACTAAGATTTCAATTTCATAAAAGTGGTTGATACACCCCACAAGAATGATTATAGATGTAAAACACTAAGGTTCCAATTTCACAAAAGTTGTTGATACACCCCACAAGAATGACTAAAAGTGTACAACCATCATAGTCGTTGAATTGGTTTGAGTGACCTTACATCATCTGCAATATAACATCCCATCTTTAGATAATGGATATTAATTTCTAGGATTATGGGATGATTTTTCTAGAAACATTCTCGATTTCATTATATATTGAAGAGCTCATAAATTTATTTATTTTAGTGGTAATTATTATTATTATCTTTTTTTTTGTGGAGTATTGTAAATTTGTGTGTTTTTAAAAATGTATTATAATAAAGTTTGGAATATGGTAATGGATATTTTCTCTTCTCAAGTTTAAATCTAGAAGAGTTAGGGTATGTATACTTCTGTAGACTTTAGCAATCAAATTGTTGTATAGAGGGGGTCCCTTGTCCCAAGAAGTCACATACATCAATTTGATATTTGGCTTTGTTGTGACCTTAAAATTTGATTATTATTGTTATTGTTATTGTTATTATTGTAAATTTTGATAATTTATTTTTAATTTAGGTTGATGATGCATACTCATAATAAATTGATATATTTTAGGTTAATGATGCAGGTAAGAAATTAAATAGTTAATAATTAAGAGTTATGTTTTTTATTTTCCAAAATAAAAATTATTATAAAATAAAATAAATATTCAATTTAATTATATATATATTATAAAATAAAATAAATATTCAATTTAATTATATATATGTGAGAGATGGAAAAAAATATTTATGAAAAAAATTAAATTAATATGAAAATTAAAAGCAAATCTATTATTAAAAAATATATATATTAAATATATTTGTGTTTCTCGATGAGTAAAGTATTTACCATAAAATAAAGCAAATATTAAATTTGATAATATATGTTCGTTTTATAGAAAGAATATGTATGTTGAAAGAAAATAATATTTTAATAACAAAAATAAATTATATGGAAAAACAAAATTTGAAATGATATATGATTAAAAAAACAAGGATAATAATAAATGTTTGTTTTTTTTTGGTTGATGGAGGCCGTATAGAATATATTTTGTTGATGAAAACAATGATAGGTTGTTTCTCTTGTGGTCTTGGTTTGCTAGGTGGCAGGCCACAAAATTGTTGTCTATATTCGTTTTTTGTTATATTAATACTAAAGTCAATTATTAAATTAATATTAAGTCAACTAGCTTACAAAAGAAAAAAAAATTATTGATTAAGGTGTTAAAGTATTATGGTTTATGTCTTTGAGTAATTACAATTTAATGTTTATTCGTTTTTTATTATATTTTTTTTTAACACAAACGAGTATGGATCTTTATTTATAATAAGGCAGAGAGGGCTGCTGAACCCTTACATATTCGTTCAAAGCTACCGCTCTGTAATACATTTTCCAGCCAAATGACTTTGCCATCTACATACATTTTAATTCTAGAGGTGTTATACATTCGAAAACTGCAAAATGCTAACCAAAATTCTGGCCTGGGATCTTTACTAACTGAGACTGTTGCCACTCCCTTAGCGTTTTCCTTTGTTTCCAGTGCTAGTGGCCGCTTCGGCAGAGGCTTCTGAGATCTTGCTGAATGCTGTGGTTAATTCCTCCACTTTCTGCTCCAGATTGCATAGACGTTGTCCTAAGTTGCCCATGAGATTAGCGGCATCTTTCAGTCCAGCATGAATTTCATCGGAGAGCTCGTCTTTGATGTCTTCCATTTCAAGCTTTAGGTTGTCCCATTTTAGCTGATTGGTGGAGGCCCGAATGCTTTCCAGTTCGCCCCTGATCAGTTCTATGCGTTCTTTGGGCGTGAGGGGGGTTTGAGAGCTCGAGTCCATGGCTGAAATGCTCAAAACAAGAACGCCCTTGCTTCCTGTGACCTGCTCGCTCAGCTTCGTGCCTGGAATGGTAAAGATCGATAGTCTTTTTAACCGCGAGCTCGCCTGACCCTGGTCATGATTTTCACGGGGGGAGTGAGATCTCAAATCTCTCCGTTTGAT
>ML806368.1:179606-190817 GCA_009831015.1 Picea engelmannii | reverse complement strand
AGCATGCAGATGTTATGCGGGCAGAGTACCCGCATCTTTTTGAAAATTTTGAAGAACTTGCAGATGCGATGTAAAGTGGCACTGAGGACAGTGCAAAAATAAGGGGAGGGGGATTGTAGTGTCCCCAAGGCCGAGCCCCGTTATAGATCATGATATATGCAATGAATTGTAAATGTCCTCTATAGGCTGGTGAGCCAAGTTTTGTATAAGCTGGAAGGCTTATGTGTTTGTTAGGCCAGGAAGCCTAAGTGTTTGAGGGCCAGGAGCCTGCTGTTGTACTTGTATGTATGCAGAATAATCAATAAAATATAAACACCGCCAGGTGCAGACCGACCACGATGAATGAGTGAAGGGGGACTGAGCGTCCACAGAGTGGGCAAGAAACTAGGGGCTGGAAGGTGGGAAAGGGGCTAAGTGTTGAGCCTAGGGGGCTTAAGCCTGAGAAATAATATTTTAATATTATTTCAAAAAGAGACATGTGCATTTTTGTTTATCCTAAGTTTTGGAAAGGGAAAGCGTGAAAAAGGGATGCAGGCTAATGGAACGCATGCAGTTCCAAGGGTGACAAGTGTCAGCCCTGGTGCATGCAGATAAAACGGCCAAGATGAGCCATGAGGGGGATTCCTCCTCCATTCCACCCGACTGCCTAAGCGTGTACAGGCTCTGAGTAGTACGATTAACTCGACCTCTGCAAAGAATACCTCGTGCGTCCCTGAGAGATGGAAAGCCTGTGATTGTTCTGAATAATTTGTACCTCTCTGTCCGGAAGTCGTGACCATGAGACCCATTTGCCATCGCCAAACCAGTTCGAGGAAGCCTGTATCTGGCTCTAAGGAAACTGGTGTATTCCTCTGTTCTGTAACAGGAAATTAAATAGTCTATGTTGATTTCGGGAATAGCCTGTGTGTGTGTTGAATTCTGAAAGGCCGAAACATCCTCTGTCTGAGCGCCAAGCCTATGTGTGGAGCCAATCCGTGAGAACATCCACCATTGTTAAACCTGCTGGATAGCTCGTGTCTGTTTTCCCCATGGGTTGTTGTGACCACGCAGTACTGGACTGTGTGAGGCTTGTTGGCCTGTGAGCGACTCCTCCAGGTGAGAGAGTGCGCAGAGGGAGGAGAGAACTCCTGGAAGGAACCCTATAGCTGCCATAGAGCCCGGAGACTTCCAGTCCGGTCTGTTCCTGTAACCCAAGGTAAGGGAGACTGGCAGCCGAAGGACTGTCCAGGTGACAGAGAAGGTGCACTCTCCTGGGGTGGAACAGGCATGTGGGGAATGAGGGTCTGTGGGCATTGAGCGAGGGAGATTCTTGGGAGAGCTTTCTTCCTGGTGGTTGTGTATGATTGAATTCCCTGTAACCTCAGCCTAAGTCTGGATTCCTTGCCCTGGGGTGGAGTTCAGTCCCAGCTCGGGGGTGACCCACTGTTGAGTTGAGGAGCAGTGCGGTCTACGGCTAGGAGGTTCGTTGGAGGCCTACATTTGGTTGGTGGATTTCTTCACTGTCAGCAGATAAGTATCTGACTATGTTTTATCACATTTGCATGACTCTTCTGGATATGTTATCATGTTTTCCGTTGTGTAAATGAATTACTATTGAATGCTATGGCTTGTTTAATTGTAGCAGTAACTTATATATTTTACTCTGAGATTTAAGTGTGTTTAATTGTTTAAATGCATGTGCTTATAATGTCTGTACGAATTATGTAAAAATCCATGTATAGAATGGTAACTGAGAGGTTTGAAAACCTCGATAGTGAAAAGGGTACACTACAGTTAACATACAAAGAACAATTATCCAAACATTTGATTGACATTGGATTGCACATGGGTTGTAAGCATATGTTGGAGGGTCGAGGGAGGTTTGGATGACCTTTGGGTCAGCCCAGATCTATTGATGGTCCAAAGGGTCATCCGTATAATCGACAATTTCCTCTTCCATAAGTCTTGATGCAGAGAAAAACAATAAATGTGACCCTAGAAGCCTTTGGGCCATAAAACCTAGGTTTTGAGAAAACCATGGGTGGCTTGGCTCCTCATCCTGTGACCATAGAGCCTTTTAGTGTGTGAAAAAATATTACTAGCATCATTGTTAAGATATTATGAAGAACCGTGCTTCATGATATGTTCTGTGCATTCCAAATAAAGAGTAAAGGGAAAAAAATAGAGTCTTTTGATGAGACTCCAAACAAGAATTGCTTGCTGAGAGAATGATGGGAGACTATGAGAAAAACCTTTGAATGGAACAATGGGAAGCACTTGGGTCGCTTGTTGAAGTTATGTTTTAATCTGAGGAAAATATCAAGGCGGTTTTCCTTGGCTAGGGAATGCAATTTTTTGAGCCATCTTATTAGTTACACTCCCATTTTCGATGAACAATGTCTGGCAATGCAAACATAATGGGAGAGGAGTAAAGTTGTGAGAAGGGTAGCCATAATTTTTTATCTTAGCCTCTCTAGTTTTTTATTTTATGCAATGAAACCCCAATCTCAATGGAAAGAAGTCTAAATGATAAGCTTCATATTTAGGGTTCACTAATAGAGGAGTAGTCATGGAACCCTAATCTCAACTGTTAATCTGAACAAGAATAAATTACTGCAAAATGCTCAATTACTAGGTATGTCTATATTACAACTTTTGTTGTTGAAGTTCTTTAGTAGACCGGAGCAAAACCAACCAAAATACCACCAAAATCACAAAAACTATCATCAATAAGCTAAGATAAAAGTGTAGTAGGGTATTAGAGGCCAAAATTGTGCTCAACAAAACCCTTTCAAGTTATGAAATGCAAACCAAAACTCTCATGACTTGTTGGTACTATAGGTGAAGCCAATTGTTGATCTAGTGGAAGATCCAACAAGAGAAGCAAGACGACAATCCCCATAAAAGTGATACCCATTACAAACCATCTGATGAGAAACCAAGTCGGGTTTGAGAAGGGTAGCTTAGTGAGTATGGTGCAGTTACCTTCTGCTTGCGAGAACCCTAGCCATGCTGAAATCAATCCAAATCCATTTGTGAGGGCTACGTGTAGGTGCCACTACGTCTTTATCAACTCCATGGAAGCCCTAAATCAATCCATGTCATAGAAGCCCTAAATTGAGTTGTGTGTAAATGTTGCCACATCTTCATCAACACCATGGAAGTTCTGAACCAATGCATGCTATGAAAGCCCTAGGTCGAGCTGTGAAAACCCTCTGTTTCATTGTTCCTTTAGTTGAAGATTTGTAATTGTAAACACTCTTCTCATCTTTTAGAAATCTCAAAAATTGGATGTTTTGTTTCAAAGTCAACATTCATTTTTATACATGCCTATTAGTTTGACTTTATATTGGTTAGCAAATAATAAATTGATTTGCAAAGTTCAACATCATAACTTTAAAAATAATAGTTTTTAATTACATGATAAAATTATTTATCTATTATTTATTTTCCTAAAAACATCGATATCACTATTTTTATGTAGATTTGGTACCTTTTAACCAACAAAAAAAAAACAAAAAAATAAATAAAATTACATATGGTAGTTCACATTAAATTGATATTATTTATATTTTAAATTGTAATGCAAGTAGGCAAATTGCCCGTTCTAAAGACTTCCTAGCGTTGGACGTGATCATCACATTTTGGCTAATATTATGATGAACAATGGATGATATTTCAAGGTGTCGTATATGGGCATGGATATTGTGTTAGATTTCTTTAGAGCCCTTACATGTGTGTGATGACTTGGCCAACTCTTCACGTTTTCATGTTAGTTTCCACTATCGAGCCTTATGAAATAAAGCTTTCCTCTATGTCTCTATATAAAAGGAGGTTATTATTAGTCCATGTAGAAGGCAATGTAGGGACTATAGCATTCGATACTATGGTGACCATCGATTACTTTGGGTTTGACTACAAATATTTGCATGCTTTCCAAACTTGTACATAAGAAAAAAGAAATAGTTATTTTTTATAATATTTAAATTGATTTTATCTAAAACACTATTGGCTAACAAAATCGATGTCTTATTACCTAACTTGGATAAATAAGCTAAGCTAAGCTTTTTTGTAGAACTTTGATAAATAAGCTAAGCTTTGCTTTTCAATTTATTATAAGCTCATTGAATCTACAATGCATACAATGCATTTTTTCCAATGTTACATAACCTAAACCTAAGTTTTCAATGTATTATAATTTCATTGAATTTTCATCCAAGGAACATCATTGATTATCTTTCTGACGTCTTTAAATAGGCTATGTTGATTTTTCAGAGAACAACGGCGATGTATTATATTGACTGGCAAATCGATGTATGCATTATGCAAACTGATATGTGTATGCGATGGAGCAGATTTATGTATAAGGTGAAGAGCAGAGCATATTTTTGTATGCGGTGAATTTTGGCAGTATTCTACTGCCTTTCTCCACAGCCCTTCATCTGGTATAAGGTTGCACTCGGTAAAATAAGCTTCCTCTCGTCTAAGGTTGCACTCGATAAAATAAGCAGATCAACACATACCCTCGCCCTTCATCTGGTCTAAGGTTGCACTCGGTAAAATAAGCAGATCTCGTATTAGAGGTGTTGTTCATTACCAGCCAAACGATTTGAAATTAAATCTTGGAATGTCCCCGATGTTGTGATGCTGAGATGATTTGAAATTAAAGCTTGGAATGTCCCTGATGTTGTGATGCTGAGATGATTTGAAATTAAAGCTTGGAATGTCCCTGATTTTGTGATGCTCAGATGAGGAGTGTCCTCGGAGCTTCGAATGTCCCTATGTGATTCTGAGATGAGGATTGTTCATATATATGCTGAGAAGAGGATCTATTGATCATGAAACCTATTTCATTAATCAATTTACAGGTACTTCTTTGATAAAAATCCATAAAATTCATATATTATATGCAACATAACAAAATGAGCAGTTAGTCATTTCAAAATGAAGAATGAGGAAATATATAAAAACTTCATATATGTTATCTTATGCTCAATTTGTTGTTTAAGATAACCATGTTGATGGGTGTTCTATATGCACTAAAAACACACTAAAAACGCTCAATTAAATTGTCAACCCGGGGTAAGTAAACTTAGAGTTGTAGCAAAATATATGTCAAGGTAGAAGGGCTAGTAGAAGTATAGTCTAAATAAGAAAGTGGCTATCTAAAGGTTAATCTATTTAAGCAAAGCTATCTAATGAGAAAACCCTACCAAGGAACTTGAAACTATGTAACCTAAGTACTTTTGGACCAAGGATTGATGGGTAGTTCTAAGAAAGCAAGTAAAAACCCTATGTAAAGCAAACTAGTTCATAACAAAAAGTAAAAGCAACTATTAAGCATAACAATAAGCAAATAACAACAACAAACTACTTTAACTTGCCAACCTAAATTCAATGAGCAACTACCCTATGAAAGCAAGTAAATAAACAAGCCAGCAACTATTTTATTAAAGCAAGTAAACAAGTAAGCAAAACAACTAGCTAACCTATTAAAGCAAGTAAACAAGTAAGCATAACAACTAGCTAGCCTATTAAAGCAAATAAACAACTAACTAATCTAAGATAACTTCTATTGCAAGTAATCAGATTAAAACTTCTCATTGAACAACTATCTCGCCTAAGAGGCAAGTGGACTATGTTCTTAATTCAAATTTCAAAACTATTTCTAATTCATGAAAGGAAATTTATTTGATTGAAAGCAAGAAAGATTAACAACTAACCTTTAATCTATGATAAGTAAACTGCTCTTTAATCTATCAAAACAAAAGACTATCTATCCTACATTAGCAATAAAACTATCTCCTAAGCTATGAAAGCAAGAAACTATATCTTCTGATCTACGAAAGCAAGAAACTATCTCTTTTAACCTATGAAAGCAAGAAAACTATCTTTTAACCTATGAAAACTCAAATATAGTGTTGGTGGTTGTGCGAATGTCTTCGGTGTCTTATAATATCCCGATGGCACTTGAAAACAAAAGATAATTCAAGCAGTATAAGCTCAATACTAATCTCAATAGCAAAGTGAAAGGTATGGATTAAACAATCCAATGAGAATTTAGCCATGACATAAACAATGGTCAATTACCCTGCATATTCATTACTCATGTATTAACCATCAACAATATAACGAGATTTTAATCGTACTTCTATGCTATGTAAGCAAAACTAAATTCAACCATTAACTAAGAATTGTAACTGCAATCTAATTCTAGGAAAGAAAGTAAATAAAATGAAACTATGCTACATCTATCTTAACAATTCAAACTGCAATAAGGAAAATGCTTAAGAACAGAAATTAAAACATGACAAAGTAAACTAATGAATAAATTAATCAACAACTAGTTAAGCAAAATCTAATTGAATAAGCAATCTACAAATAAAAACTGAAACTAACCCTATCCATCCACTGAATCCTCGTTTAAAGAAAGCATAAACTAAAACTATGTTCTACTATGTTCTAAACTTTGTTTTAAACTCCACTGAATCCTCGTTTAAAGAAAGCATAAACTAAAACTATGTTCTACTATGTTCTAAACTTTGTTTTAAACTTGAAAAAGCATAAATAAAACACAATTTAACATTTAATTGCACACGGGGTTAGTGTATGAGTTTGCAAACTCGTTCATAACTAAAGAATCAATGCATATTAACAAAAACCTTCATACTAACTTGCAAAAGAGGATTAAAATAGTTAAACTATAACACCAAATTATATGACAAAAGAAAAATAGCAATGCATGTACAGGAAATGAGATAAGAGACATCTAAGCTATGAAATGCATAAATAACACATAGAACAGTTACCAGACTGCTGGTGGGCCCCCCAGCAAGTCGTGGTCACTTCTCAAATGCACACCAGGAGCTCAACAAAACGATCTCACCATTAAAACTTGAAAAACGCAGTCTTATACAATTCTGGCAATTGAAAAATGTAAAAATAAAGGAAAACGTTTTTATCTCTATCCTCTACTTCGTCTACTGCTCCTTTGCTATTGTATGACCACCACGGTGGTATTTATAAGATTTACAGACCAAGCGGCCGACCACAGGAGGGTCGAACCACTTCTAAAATCAGCAAATTACATTAATGGTGCCCTAACTGCCGAAATAGAGCGAGTCAATAATCGCCCTGCTTAACAACTTAAACTGAGTTGTCAAGAGTTCAATAGCTGGAGGGGGCAAGCACGAGAAAAACCCATGTTACTGATTCTCCCACCACTGGCCGCCAATACCATAACCGCCAAATTGCCCATCGTTTTTGTGCAAGACGGAGTGTCGAACTGGGTACCGTATGCAAAATTGAAAACCACGAACTGCTCTTAACCCATTCAAAATTTTGAGAAACGGCCTGCTTAGGACCTGATTGGGTATATTGCGCACAAAACCCATGTGCCATATTTTTCAGATTCCACTTCATGCTCCCACAATTTAAGATTTAATTTAGTTGCTTGTAATAGTGTCGGATGGAGTACCAGAAGCAGAAACATGATGTGATTTTGCCCTGTAACACCAAAAACATGAATCAGATCCTTGGAAGTGTAAAAACATGATGAATTATACTCAATAGTATCATTAAACACGAATCATATGTACCTAGAGTAGATCATACCATTTTATCATAAAATTCTTCAGAAAGCTCCTTCAAAACGTGAAAAACACATATGTACATTTGGCAAAAAGTGTCTAATAACTATCATAAATTGATCATATCTCGGGCCCAACATTACCCCCACACTTACGATTTTGCAGGTCCCATTGCAAACAAAAAGAAGTTACCCCTCGTGACTAGGTTTGTTGAGGAGGATCGGCTTTGGAGACTTCTCCTTCTTGCTGTGAAGACTTAGCCTTGTGCCTCTTGTGTTGCTTCAATTGTGTTCTAAGGCTGCGGTTAGATTTGATCATCTCATCGACCAACGGTTGAAAGGAGTTCATCTTTGCTTGAAGGATTGCATTATCATGATGAAGGTGTGCATCTATTGTCTTCCTTTCCTCCAACTATTGGAGAAGATGATGGTTTTATTTTTGTAGCTTTTCAATGGTTGGGGCAGAATCGGTGATCTCTAAGGAAGGCTTAGATCCTTTGAGGGATGTGGAAAATCTATCAGTTTTAGGATCTAGAGTAGGCATGGGTGAAGTAGGAGTGATGGGGGATTGGTAAGGAGAGGTAGGCTCTGATTTTGTCTTCCTTAGTGGCTCTAGTCCATCCGCAGAAACTTCCCTAAGTCTCTTGTGAGGGCTCTCAAGGTCGGAGGACACTTGGATAGGATCCGAAGCAGGCTTGGGTTTTGCATAAGGTTTGGTTCTTGTACTCTGGGTATTCTTTCGAATGGGGTCCTTTACCAAATCGATTGGCTCCCCTCTTATTTGTGGGAATGATGGAAAAGTCTTGTTGAATGACTTCTTGGGGCTTTTTAGGTGTAGGATCAAGAGAGAGTGAAGGCGTTGGGGGGTTAACAATAGGCTTCTTTTGGTCTTTGCTCTTGGCCTTTTTACCCGATGAAGAAGTAGGGATATCAACAAACTTTTTGTATTGTTCCGACAAAGAGAGGGTTTGTGCAAGGGGGTTTGGAGTCCTTGGAGAGCGATGCTTGGATGGAGAGATAGTTTTTAGGCTAAGTGGATTTTTGTCGGTCTTAACTGTCAAGTGAGGGTTTGCAAATTGGTAGATAAAGGCATCCCAAGTTTGCCCTTATTTCTCTAGTTTGGCTAGAACAAGGAGTTTGATCAAGCCATGGTGAAAGAGACTGTTGTGTGGGTTAGTCACATTCTTCCTCACTTGAGAGGACATCTTCTCCAAGATTTTTAGAAAATAGAAGGGGAAGTTCAAAGGTTTGTTGAACAGAAAATGAGCCAGCAATCTAAAATGACAAGCTTTGAAAGTGGAGTATCTACCTTCGCATGTAATCAACCTTGTGATGACGATGAGGGGGTTGATCAATTCCACCTTTATTCACTCCCTAGAATATCCTTTTGCTTCTGAAATGCTCTCGAATTCGGGCTTAAAGACCCTGTTATAACTTGAGCGCTGTAATTGGTGGTTTTAGAACCATCTATCTCCCATTCCTGGGAGCTTTGTTGTTGCAACAGTGGACTCTTCTGAGACTTCAAAGGTAAGAGACCCTACATGTGTTGTCTTCCCATCGAAACTAAGGGCGAATTGCTTGGAGAGGTCATCATCATGGCCCTGCAAGGTAGACAAAAATGGCCCCCAGCTTGCGTGCAAAAACACCTCCCTGCACTGTGCAAATTCAGGAATGGAAAACAAGTCCGCATAGGAAGAGGGTTCATACCTCCTAGGCATTGTGGCAGAGGCAAAATTCACCAGGCAAGGGCGTGATCGAGCCAAGAGATGGCACAAATTAGGCACATGTCAAATGTGTTTTGATCAGGGGACGAAATGGTAGAGGTTGGGCGCGATTTCTTAACGCAGGGGAGAGAAAATGGCAAGGGCGAATGGAGATAATGGTTGCCCAGCCCGATTTTGAATGTGCTTATAGTGGAGTAGGTTGCACACATGTGCACATGGGCTGCCATGTGTGGAAAATTTGAATTCGACGGCTCGTTTTTGGGTAATGTAATGATGCATAGTTAGATCAATGTCCAAGTCTTTTGACTTGGACATTTGATCATAAACATATGAAGCATCTTCAATCAATGTTTGCAACCAATTCAATTGAATGTAATTGAGTTCTGGTTACCTGGAATCTAGGACAGTTACTGGTGTGTAATTCACATGGCACTTCGTTCAGCCCCTCATACGACATCTCATATGGCACCGCATACGGTACTTCGTCTGGTACCTCTGTGTTAAATACATTTTCACTTCTTGTAATGAATAGCCTGCAAATCAAATGTTTTTGACAATCACAGTGGTTTAATGAGCAGAGGCAAAATGCTCCATTATTGTTGATTTTGCCACCATGCTCACTCAATCCTCTTGCATATGACATATAATGTCAAACCTACAAAGAACAGGTTATAACAAGCATACAACATGTATTGTCAATCCTATAATGCACAGCTTGTAATGAAAGATAAATCGATAAAGAGTGGTCTGTTAAGTATAGTAATTTATAGCACACGGGAGTTTATCACTTTAAAAATAATATGACTATCAATGTAGTAACCTGTATCATGGAAATAATACAAAAATTCTTGCAAAGATCTATTTCTCTAGGCAATGGTCATTTGTCAGCTCATGAACCCCTCCCCCACACCTAAGTATTGTGACACCTCACAGTCAAAAGTATAGGAAACCAGTCAATAGCCCCCAATAGCCAAAGATTTATAGTATGTCGAGTGTAGAAATAAATTTCATCGATTGGTCTGATGAGACGGTTAGAAGATGGCCCCACCTATAGGATAAGAGATCCTATATATAGATAAGAAGAGATAGGCAAGAGAGTTTCAAGATAGTCTTAAAGTTATTTCCCAATGGCAAGTTTATGGAGTTCATTAACCTTAGCTTAACCACATATATTTCATGTCATCTTTGTCTGCAAGTAATGTCCTACATCAGGGCAAATTTTAATTTTATTTTTTGTCAAATTATCATCCTCGCTAGGTAGAATGCCCCGCTGCCAGCAAGCCTATTCAATACACCGACGGGTTTACCTAGTCATACCACAGGACGGTACCTACTGCTAGCAGACCTATTCAGTATCCCGACGGGTTAGCCTCTTAAACCCTAAGAGACTGGCCCTCCATGTTTTAAGATTTTAGTATAAGAATGCTTGATGCAAGAAGATGGGGGAACAGCTCTAAAAACAACTTTTTCTTTCTTTTTTCAATTGGGATGGTATTTATGTTAGAAGATGACTTTCTGTTATATTACTTAGTGATTGTCCCGATGTAAGGGGTACTTAAGTGGACGTGGCCTATCTAAAGATATGATATAATCAAGCTATTTAGTGTGTAGTGGATGGTACCATTGAGAAAGAACAGAAATGTATCTCTAGGCTCAACTTACTTTCTTATTTTATAGTTATTTTGATGTTTCCATGACTAACTGCTAATTAGACCTCCTTGCTACTCTTTGATAAAGACACTTGACTCACTTACTCAGGTTTATGAAAAACTATAGGAGAGACCTCTAGGCTTGATAGTTATGGTATCACTTCCTTATACAGTGGTGAAGAGTTTCAAGAGCAACTGCTTTAGAATGCCTTAAAAATGAGAATTTTTGCAAAAATATGGCTAATTACAGTAAGTCAATATTCATTTGATG
>ML806368.1:152679-179556 GCA_009831015.1 Picea engelmannii | reverse complement strand
TATCATCAATAAGCTAAGATAAAAGTGTAGTAGGGTATTAGAGGCCAAAATTGTGCTCAACAAAACCCTTTCAAGTTATGAAATGCAAACCAAAACTCTCATGACTTGTTGGTACTATAGGTGAAGCCAATTGTTGATCTAGTGGAAGATCCAACAAGAGAAGCAAGACGACAATCCCCATAAAAGTGATACCCATTACAAACCATCTGATGAGAAACCAAGTCGGGTTTGAGAAGGGTAGCTTAGTGAGTATGGTGCAGTTACCTTCTGCTTGCGAGAACCCTAGCCATGCTGAAATCAATCCAAATCCATTTGTGAGGGCTACGTGTAGGTGCCACTACGTCTTTATCAACTCCATGGAAGCCCTAAATCAATCCATGTCATAGAAGCCCTAAATTGAGTTGTGTGTAAATGTTGCCACATCTTCATCAACACCATGGAAGTTCTGAACCAATGCATGCTATGAAAGCCCTAGGTCGAGCTGTGAAAACCCTCTGTTTCATTGTTCCTTTAGTTGAAGATTTGTAATTGTAAACACTCTTCTCATCTTTTAGAAATCTCAAAAATTGGATGTTTTGTTTCAAAGTCAACATTCATTTTTATACATGCCTATTAGTTTGACTTTATATTGGTTAGCAAATAATAAATTGATTTGCAAAGTTCAACATCATAACTTTAAAAATAATAGTTTTTAATTACATGATAAAATTATTTATCTATTATTTATTTTCCTAAAAACATCGATATCACTATTTTTATGTAGATTTGGTACCTTTTAACCAACAAAAAAAAAACAAAAAAATAAATAAAATTACATATGGTAGTTCACATTAAATTGATATTATTTATATTTTAAATTGTAATGCAAGTAGGCAAATTGCCCGTTCTAAAGACTTCCTAGCGTTGGACGTGATCATCACATTTTGGCTAATATTATGATGAACAATGGATGATATTTCAAGGTGTCGTATATGGGCATGGATATTGTGTTAGATTTCTTTAGAGCCCTTACATGTGTGTGATGACTTGGCCAACTCTTCACGTTTTCATGTTAGTTTCCACTATCGAGCCTTATGAAATAAAGCTTTCCTCTATGTCTCTATATAAAAGGAGGTTATTATTAGTCCATGTAGAAGGCAATGTAGGGACTATAGCATTCGATACTATGGTGACCATCGATTACTTTGGGTTTGACTACAAATATTTGCATGCTTTCCAAACTTGTACATAAGAAAAAAGAAATAGTTATTTTTTATAATATTTAAATTGATTTTATCTAAAACACTATTGGCTAACAAAATCGATGTCTTATTACCTAACTTGGATAAATAAGCTAAGCTAAGCTTTTTTGTAGAACTTTGATAAATAAGCTAAGCTTTGCTTTTCAATTTATTATAAGCTCATTGAATCTACAATGCATACAATGCATTTTTTCCAATGTTACATAACCTAAACCTAAGTTTTCAATGTATTATAATTTCATTGAATTTTCATCCAAGGAACATCATTGATTATCTTTCTGACGTCTTTAAATAGGCTATGTTGATTTTTCAGAGAACAACGGCGATGTATTATATTGACTGGCAAATCGATGTATGCATTATGCAAACTGATATGTGTATGCGATGGAGCAGATTTATGTATAAGGTGAAGAGCAGAGCATATTTTTGTATGCGGTGAATTTTGGCAGTATTCTACTGCCTTTCTCCACAGCCCTTCATCTGGTATAAGGTTGCACTCGGTAAAATAAGCTTCCTCTCGTCTAAGGTTGCACTCGATAAAATAAGCAGATCAACACATACCCTCGCCCTTCATCTGGTCTAAGGTTGCACTCGGTAAAATAAGCAGATCTCGTATTAGAGGTGTTGTTCATTACCAGCCAAACGATTTGAAATTAAATCTTGGAATGTCCCCGATGTTGTGATGCTGAGATGATTTGAAATTAAAGCTTGGAATGTCCCTGATGTTGTGATGCTGAGATGATTTGAAATTAAAGCTTGGAATGTCCCTGATTTTGTGATGCTCAGATGAGGAGTGTCCTCGGAGCTTCGAATGTCCCTATGTGATTCTGAGATGAGGATTGTTCATATATATGCTGAGAAGAGGATCTATTGATCATGAAACCTATTTCATTAATCAATTTACAGGTACTTCTTTGATAAAAATCCATAAAATTCATATATTATATGCAACATAACAAAATGAGCAGTTAGTCATTTCAAAATGAAGAATGAGGAAATATATAAAAACTTCATATATGTTATCTTATGCTCAATTTGTTGTTTAAGATAACCATGTTGATGGGTGTTCTATATGCACTAAAAACACACTAAAAACGCTCAATTAAATTGTCAACCCGGGGTAAGTAAACTTAGAGTTGTAGCAAAATATATGTCAAGGTAGAAGGGCTAGTAGAAGTATAGTCTAAATAAGAAAGTGGCTATCTAAAGGTTAATCTATTTAAGCAAAGCTATCTAATGAGAAAACCCTACCAAGGAACTTGAAACTATGTAACCTAAGTACTTTTGGACCAAGGATTGATGGGTAGTTCTAAGAAAGCAAGTAAAAACCCTATGTAAAGCAAACTAGTTCATAACAAAAAGTAAAAGCAACTATTAAGCATAACAATAAGCAAATAACAACAACAAACTACTTTAACTTGCCAACCTAAATTCAATGAGCAACTACCCTATGAAAGCAAGTAAATAAACAAGCCAGCAACTATTTTATTAAAGCAAGTAAACAAGTAAGCAAAACAACTAGCTAACCTATTAAAGCAAGTAAACAAGTAAGCATAACAACTAGCTAGCCTATTAAAGCAAATAAACAACTAACTAATCTAAGATAACTTCTATTGCAAGTAATCAGATTAAAACTTCTCATTGAACAACTATCTCGCCTAAGAGGCAAGTGGACTATGTTCTTAATTCAAATTTCAAAACTATTTCTAATTCATGAAAGGAAATTTATTTGATTGAAAGCAAGAAAGATTAACAACTAACCTTTAATCTATGATAAGTAAACTGCTCTTTAATCTATCAAAACAAAAGACTATCTATCCTACATTAGCAATAAAACTATCTCCTAAGCTATGAAAGCAAGAAACTATATCTTCTGATCTACGAAAGCAAGAAACTATCTCTTTTAACCTATGAAAGCAAGAAAACTATCTTTTAACCTATGAAAACTCAAATATAGTGTTGGTGGTTGTGCGAATGTCTTCGGTGTCTTATAATATCCCGATGGCACTTGAAAACAAAAGATAATTCAAGCAGTATAAGCTCAATACTAATCTCAATAGCAAAGTGAAAGGTATGGATTAAACAATCCAATGAGAATTTAGCCATGACATAAACAATGGTCAATTACCCTGCATATTCATTACTCATGTATTAACCATCAACAATATAACGAGATTTTAATCGTACTTCTATGCTATGTAAGCAAAACTAAATTCAACCATTAACTAAGAATTGTAACTGCAATCTAATTCTAGGAAAGAAAGTAAATAAAATGAAACTATGCTACATCTATCTTAACAATTCAAACTGCAATAAGGAAAATGCTTAAGAACAGAAATTAAAACATGACAAAGTAAACTAATGAATAAATTAATCAACAACTAGTTAAGCAAAATCTAATTGAATAAGCAATCTACAAATAAAAACTGAAACTAACCCTATCCATCCACTGAATCCTCGTTTAAAGAAAGCATAAACTAAAACTATGTTCTACTATGTTCTAAACTTTGTTTTAAACTCCACTGAATCCTCGTTTAAAGAAAGCATAAACTAAAACTATGTTCTACTATGTTCTAAACTTTGTTTTAAACTTGAAAAAGCATAAATAAAACACAATCTATTGCACACGGGGTTAGTATATGAGTTTGCAAACTCGTTCCTAACTATAGAATCAATGCATATTAACAAAAACCTTCATACTAACCTGCAAAAGAGGATTAAAACAGTTAAACTATAACAGCAAATTATATGACAAAAGAAAAATAGCAATGCATGTACAGGAAATGAGATAAGAGACATCTAAGCTATGAAATCCATAAATAACACATAGAAAAGTTACCAGACTGTTGGTGGACCCCCCAGCAAGTCGTAGTCACTTCTCAAATGCACACCAGGAGCTCAGCAAAACGATTTCACCATTAAAACTTGAAAAATACAGTCTTATACAATTCTAGCAATTGAAAAATGTAAAAATAAAGGAAAATGTTTTTATCTCTATCCTCTACTTTGTCTACTGCTCCTTTGCTATTGTATGACCACCACGGTGGTATTTATAATATTTACAAACCAAGTGGTCGACCACAGCAGGGTCGAACCACTTCTAAAATCAGCAAATTACATTAATGGTGCCCTAACTGTCGAAATAGAGCGAGTCAATAATCGCCCTGCTTAACAACTTAAATTGAGTTGTCAAGAGTTCAGTAGTTGGAGGGGGCAAGCACGAGAAAAACCCATGTTCCTGATTCGCCCACCACTGGCCGCCAATACCATAACTGCCAAATCGCCCATCGTTTTTGTGCAAGACGGAGTGTCGAACTGGGTACCGTATGCAAAATTGAAAACCACGAACTGCTCTTAACCCATTTAGAATTTCGGGAAACGACTCGTATAGGACCTAATTGGGCATATTGCGCACAAAACCCATGTGCCAAATTTTTCATATTCCACTTCATGCTCCCACAATTTAAGATTTAATTTAGCTGCTTGTAATAGTGTCGGATGGAGTACCGGAAGCAGAAACATGATGTGATTTTGCCCTGTAACACCAAAAACGTGAATCGGATCCTTGTAAGTGTAAAAACATGATGAATTATACTCAATAGTATCATTAAACATGAATCATATGTACCTAGAGTAGATCATACCATTTTATCATAAAATTCTTCAAAAAGCTCCTTCAAAACATGAAAAACACATATGTACATTTGGCAAAAAGTGTCTAATAACTGTCATAAATAGATCATATCTTGGGCCCAACATTACCCCCACACTTACGATTTTGCGAGTCCCATTGCAAACAAAAAGAAGTTACCCCTCGTGACTAGGCTTGTTGAGGAGGATCGGCTTTGGAGGCTTCTCCTTCTTGCTATGAAGACTTAGCCTTGTGCCTCTTGTGTTGCTTCAATTGTGTTCTAAGGCTGCGGTTAGATTTGGTCATCTCATCGACCAACGGTTGAAAGGATTTCAACTTTGCTTGAAGGACTGCATTATCATGATGAAGGTGTGCATCTATTGTCTTCCTTTCCTCCAACTGTTGGAGAAGTTGATGGTTTTCTTTTTGTAGCTTTTCAATGGTTGGGGCAGAATCGGTGATATCTGAGGAAGGCTTAGATCCTTTGAGGGATGTGGACAATATATCAGTTTTAGGATCTAGAGTAGGCATGGGTGAAGTAGGAGTGATGGGGGATTGGTAAGGAGAGGTAGGCTCTGATTTTGTCTTCCTTAGTGGCTCTAGTCCATCCGCTGAAACTTCCCTAAGTCTCTTGTGAGGGCTCTCAAGGTCGGAGGACACTTGGATAGGATCCGAAATAGGCATGGGTTTTGCATAAGGTTTGGTTCTTGTACTTCGGGTATTCTTTCGAATGGGGTCCTTTACCAAATCGATTGGCTCCCCTCTTATTTGTGGGAATTATGGGAAAGTCTTGTTGAATGACTTCTTGGGGCTTTTTAGGTGTAGGATCAAGAGAGAGTGAAGGCATTGGGGGGTTAACAATAGGCTTCTTTTGGTCTTTGCTCTTGGCCTTTTTACCCGATGAAGAAGTAGGGATATCAACAAGCTTTTTGTATTGTTCCGACAAAGAGAGGGTTTGTGCAAGGGGGTTTGGAGTCCTTGGAGAGCAATGCTTGGATGGAGAGATAGTTTTTAGGCTAAGTGGATTTTTGTCGGTCTTAACTGTCAAGTGAGGGTTTGCAAATTGGTAGATAAAGGCATCCCAAGTTTGCCCCTATTTCTCTAGTTCGGCTAGAACAAGGAGTTTGATCAAGCCATGGTGAAAGAGACTGTTGTGGGGGTTAGTCACATTCTTCCTCACTTGAGAGGACATCTTCTCCAATATTTTTAGAAAATAGAAGGGGAAGTTCAAAGGTTTGTTGAATAGAAAATGAACCAGCAATCTAAAATGACAAGCTTTGAAAGTAGAGTATCTACCTTCGCATGTAATCAACCTTTTGATGACGATGAGGGGGTTGATCAATTCCACCTTTATCCACTCCCTAGAATATCCTTTTGCTCCTGAAATGCTCTCGAATTTGGGCTTAAACACCCTGTTATAACTTGAGCGCGGTAATTGGTGGTTTTTGAACCATCTATCTCCCATTCTTGGGAGCTTTGTTGTTGCAACAGTGGGCTCTTCTGAGACTTCAAAGGTAAGAGACCCTACATGTGTTGTCTTCCCATCGAAACCGAGGGTGAATTGCTTGGAGAGGTCATCATCGTGGCCCTGCAAGGTAGACAAAAATGGCCCCCAGCCTGTGCGCAAAAACACCTTCCTGCACTGTGCAAATTCGAGAATGGAAAACAAGTCCGCATAGGAAGAGGGTTCATACATCCTGGGCATTGTGGCAGAGGCAAAATTCCCCAGGCAAGGGCGTGATCGAGCCAAGAGATGGCACAAATTAGGCACGGGTCAAATGTGTTTTGATCAGGGGACGAAATGGCAGAGGTTGGGCACGATTTCTTAACGCAGGGGAGAGAAAATGGCAAGGGCGAATGGAGATAATGGTTGCCCAGCCCGATTTCGAATGTGCTTATAGTGGAGTAGGTTGCACACATGTGCACACGGGCTGCCATGTGTGGAAAATTTGAATTCGACGGCTCATTTTTGGGTAATGTAATGATGCGTAGTTAGATCAATGTCCAGGTCTGTTGACTTGGACAATTGATCATAAACATATGAAGCATCTTCAATCAATGTCTGCAACCAATTCAATTGAATGTAATTGAGTTATTGTTACCTGGAATCTAGGATAGTTACTGGTGTGTAATTCACATGGCACTTCGTTCGGCACCTTATACGACATCTCATATGGAACCTCATATGGTACTTCGTCTGGTACCTCTGTGTTAAATACATTTTCACTTCTTGTAATGAATAGCCTGCAAATTAAATGTTTTTGACAATCACAGTGGTTTAATGAGCAGAGGCAGAATGCTCCATTATTGTTGATTTTGCCACCATGCTCACTCAATCCTCTTGCATATGACATATAATGTCAAACCTACAAAGAACGGGTTATAGAAAGCATACAACATGTATTGTCAATCCTATAATGCACAGCTTGTAATGAAAGATAAACCGATAAAGAGTGGTCTGTTAAGTATAGTAATTTATAGCACACGAGAGTTTATCACTTTAAAAATAATATGACTATCAATGTAGTAACCTGTATCATGGAAATAATACAAAAATTCTTGCAAAGATCTATTTCTCTAGGCAATGGTCATTTGTCAACTCATGAACCCCTCCCCCACACCTAAGTATTGTGACACCTCATAGTCAAAAGTATAGGAAACCAGTCAGTAGCCCCCAATAGTCGAAGATTTATAGTATGTCGAGTGTAGAAATAAATTTCATCGATTGGTCTGACGAGACAGTTAGAAGATGGCCCCACCTATAGGATAAGAGATCCTATATATAGATAAGAAGAGATAGGCAAGAGAGTTTCAAGATAGTCTTAAAGTTATTTTCCAATGGAAAGTTTATAGAGTTCATTAACCTTAGCTTAACCACATATATTTCATGTCATCTTTGTCTGCAAGTAATGCCCTACATCAGGACAAATTTTAATTTTATTTTTTGTCAAATTATCATCCTCGCTAGGTAGAATGCCCCGCTGCCAGCAAGCCTGTTCAATACACCGACGGGTTTACCTAGTCATACCACAGGACAGTACCTGTTGCCAACAGACTTGTTCAGTATCCCGAAGGGTTAGCCTCTTAAACCCTGAGAGACTGGCCCTCCATGTTTTAAGATTTTAGTATAAGAATGCTTGATGCAAGAAGATGGGGGAACAGCTCTGAAAACAACTTTTTCTTTCTTTTTTCAATTGGGATGGTATTTATGTTAGAAGATGACTTTTCGTTATATTACTTAGTGATTGTCCCGATGTAAGGGGTACTTAAGCGGATGTTGCCTATCTAAAGATATGATATAATCAAGCTATTTAGTGTGTAGTGGATGGTACCATTGAGAAAGAACAGAAATGTATCTCTAGGCTCAACTTACTTTCTTCTTTTATAGTTATTTTGATGTTTCCATGACTAACCGCTAATTAGACCTCCTTGCTACTCTTTGATAAAGACACTTGACTCACTTACTCAGGTTTATGAAAAACTGTACGAGAGACCTCTAGGCTTGATAGTTATGGTATCACTTCCTTATACAGTGGTGAAGAGTTTCAAGAGCAACTGCTTTAGAATGCCTTAAAAATGATATTTTTTGAAAAAATATGGCTAATTACAGTAAGTCAATATTCATTTGATGCTTTAGCAGACATAAAATTCAAGTGTAACAATGTTTTGAAGAAATATCCTTGAAACTGTGTACTCCTGGTGAAATAAATAATTACAGGAATCTCTAGAATTGCCTTATTAACAAAATTCAAAAAAACTATTTACATATATACAGTAGGAAATTCAAAAAACTTTTCAAGAACAAGGGGGGACTTCCCCGTCTACTAAGGCCAGTGCCTTGTTAGCTGACATGACCTGTAGAAAATCGTCTCTGGAAATGGGCTTATGATAAAATTTAAGTCGGTGTCCATTTACCACAAAGGAGACTTGTCCATCGTCAATTGTTTTAATTTTTACAGCTCCATTGTCATATACAGTGTCTACCTCGTAAGGGCCCAACCAACGGGTGGTGAGTTTTCCTTTGAAGGTTTTGAATCGGGAATCAAACAATAGAGCCAATCACTAGGTTGGAAGTGTTTCTTCTTAATAAACTTGGCATGCCACTTGCTCCTCTGGTTTTGGATTAATATTGTATGTTGGATGGCATCTTGCCTGATTTCATCCAACTCATTCAATTGTAGGGCTCGTTGCTTCTAAGCCTCATCCAGGTTCAATCTTAATTCTGTGGCAATATGAAAGGTCCTTACTTAGAATTCTATTGGTAAAAGTACTTTTTTCCCGTACACTAGCTCATAAGGAGTATGCCCAGTGGTATTCTTCCAGGTAGTCTGGTATGCCCACAAAGCCTCTGGGAGCCTATCAGCCCAATCTGGGTGATGTAATTGAACAGTCTTGGTCAAGATGGCTTCCAAAAATTTGTTTGTGGATTCTACCTTACCATTGGCTTGCGGGTGGTATGGAGAAGATTTGCAATGTTTAATCCCATATTTCTCTGTTAACTCTTTCATCAGCTTGGAAGTGAATTGAGTGCCTTGGTCAGTAACAATTTCACGAGGGACACCGAAGCAGGTAAAGATGTCTTCATAGATGAATTCGACAACAAACTTCTCTGTAGCCCAGAATAGGGCTTTTGCCTCTACCCATTTGGTGACATAGTCCGTACAAACCAAAATATAGTTCTTCCTACGGGACATGGGTGAAATTGGTCCTACAAAGTCAAGGGCCCATTTTTCGAAGGGTTCTATCATAACTTGGGCACGCAAAGGCATTCCATTAGCTGACATAGCTCTTTTTATCCTTTGGCAATTATCACAACTTCTCACATATTTGGCAACATCTTTGAAAATGCTAGGCCAATAGTAACCCAAATGTAACACCTTATATGATGTACGTTTGTCATAAAAGTGGCCACCACATGGTCCATCATGACAACTTTGTAGTGTTTCAGGTATCTCATCCTCTCGGACACATCTACGAATAATCAAATCAGGACCTATGTGAAAAAGATCATGACCAACCCAAGAGTAATTAGCACTCTGCGTAATAATTTTCCGCTTTTCATGAGGTGACAAATGAGACGGAAACTTCCTAGTAGCCAGATAGTTTTCCATATCTGCAAACCATGGGGTATTGACAGAAAGGGAAAAGAGATGTTTGTCTGCGAAACTATCATCTACAAGGATATCATCATCATCCTCATTTTTTATTCGGGAAAGAAAATCAGCTACTACATTATCCTTTCCAGGTCGGTTAAGCACAGTGATGTTAAATTCTTGCAATAACAAAATCCACCTGGTCACTCGGCCATTATTTATGGATTTGTTCATGAGGAATCTAATGGTGGAATGATCAGTATGTACAAATACTTCATAACCTGTAATGTAATGACGAAACTTGTTAATAGCATGAACAACTGCCAAGAATTCTTTCTTGGTGACTATATAGTTTAACTCGGCAGGGGACAAGTTCTTGCTGACAAAATAAATGGAATAAGACTGTTGGTCCTCTTTCTGACGCAATACCCCTCCTATTGCGGTGTCGGAGGCATCAGTGGATATATGAAATGGGAGAATCCAATTGGGCCCTCTAAGAACTGGTGCCACAGACAGCTTAGCTTTCAAGGTTTCAAAGGCAGTTTGACACTACTCAGTCCCAACAAAATCAACATCTTTTATTAGTAATCCAAACATAGGTGCAGCAATCTTTGTAAAATTTTCAATAAATCGTCAGTAATATCCGGCATGTCCAAGAAAGCTTCTCACCTCTTTCTGAGTCTTGGGAGGTGGAAGTCTAAGAATGACCTCAATCTTTGCAGGATCGACTTTTATCCCTTCAGATGAAACATGATGTCCTAGAACCACTCCTTCAATTAACAACATTTTGACTTTTCATGGCTTAGAGATAGGTTCATTTCATTGCATCTGATGAGGACTTTTTCTAAGTTGTCTAAGGCTTCCTGGTAAGTGTTTCCATAGACTATGAAGTCATCCATGTAGACCTCCACACAATCATGAATAAGGTCAGAAAATATCCCTAATACTGCTCATTGAAATGTGGCAGGAGCATTACACAATCCAAATCGTAAGACCCTATAGGCATAGGTGCCCCAAGGACAAGTAAAGGTAGTATTTTCCTAGCCCTCGGGTGCTATAAGAATCTGGTTGTACCTATTGTACCCATCTAGAAAGGAGAAATACTTCTTTCCAGACAAGGTATCTAGAACTTGGTCAATGAAAGGGAGAGGAAAGTAGTCTTTTAGAGTGACCTTGCTAAGTTCTTGGAAGTCAACACAAATTCTCCATTTCCTGGTCACTTTCTTTGGAACCACTACAAGCAGGGATACCCACTTACTATCAAAGATGGGATAGATGAATCCAACATTTAACAAATTTTGGATCTCTTCCTTGACTATATCTTTAAGTGTTGGGTTCATCCTTCTCTGGGGTTGCCTAACAAGTGTTACTTCCCCCTAGGTATATATGTGATGGATGCATGTGTCGGGGTGTATACCCTTCATGTCAGTGTATTCCTAGGCAAATGATCATGATTGTTCTTTAAGGATATCTACTAACTGTTTATGTTGGTCTGCATCTAGCCCGGAGTTTATATGTAAAAAATTTCCTGGACTAATCTCGTAGGGCATAGTGTAAGACATGGCAGACTCATCTATCTCAAAAATAAATTATGTTGAAGACAAAATGGATGGATCTAATTGTTCTTGAAATTCTTCCCCAAACATGTACTCAAATTGGGGAAAAGACTGTGGAAAATCCACACATGTGATAGCAGAAATAAACTGGTTTAACACATTTTCTGTTGTGTACTCCTGAAGTGCCCATGCATGGTCACTTGGAAATATGGGTTCTTCCCAGTCCTCATTCTCGTATGGACATTAAAGCCACCATAGATTCTCCATAATAGGTTGAGCTAGAAGGCAAATGGTGAGCTTCTGGATAGAGAAACCATTTGAGATGGCCATTTCCCCTTCTCTACAGCCAATAAATGCATTGGTTGTGGCTAGACAAGGTCTTCCCAAAATGACGGGATGGCCTTTGGCAGGATCCTTTGAGTGAATAACAAGAAAATCTACGAGGTACTCCCATGAGGCTAAAGTAACCATGACATCATCTAAAATTCCTTCAGGTATAACCCTAGTCTTATCTACTAATTCCAAAATGGTTGGGGTAGGTCGAAGAAGAGGTTGTAACTGTAATTGTTGCAAGGTAGTAGCGATCATAACATTGATGGTTGCCCCTAGGTCTATGAGAGTGTTTCCAATGGAAACCTCATTAATGGTTATGGTCACTACGAGGTTTCCTGGATTCCCATATT
Source organism: Picea engelmannii (assembly GCA_009831015.1). Taxonomy (NCBI): domain Eukaryota; kingdom Viridiplantae; phylum Streptophyta; class Pinopsida; order Pinales; family Pinaceae; genus Picea; species Picea engelmannii. Next base: position 167,352 of record ML806368.1, on the reverse strand, counting down.
TTGCTAGTTTTGGCTGCTCTGATATGTATTCGGAAAGTTCTCCTATCAAGTGTACTGTAGGAGGGTCCTTTTGCTTCCTACCTGGCTTCTTAATACACAATTCTTTGACTACCTTACTATAGATTGGAATGTCTTTAATGGCTTGGAGTAAGGGAATCTTGACACAAACATTTTTCAATTCATTCAAAATGTCAAATTTTGGTCGGGTGGTAGGTTTCTCGATTACCAATCGGTCTGGATAAGGAGGGACCTTCGTAATTTGTGAAGATTCATTTTGGGGAAGGTTGGGTTCTTGATTCTTCGGGATAATAACATATTCCCACCTAGTGTCATCCATGGGTTGTTTGGTGGTTTCTTCTTCTTCTTCCTGGATGACTATTGAAGGTCTCTGCCTCTCCAGAACTTTTCCCGATCTTAGTCGAATTTCCTGAAATGGAACAGGAGTAATAACATATGTTGGGAAGGCCTACATCTCAACATTGTGAAGAGGTTGAGGGGGCTTATTATTGGGATTCGGCACTGGTTGTGTCGGTAATAGTGTTGGTCTCGTGGAGCTTGCATTTTGATATTGTAGCGGTTGTTGTTGTGGAATAGGAGGTAAAGGTGGTGGAACAAAACTTGGCAAAATTTGTGGAGTGTTCGGTGGGAACTGAGGATAATGATGGTTGGACATAGGGATAGGTGGAGTTTGAGGATTTCCTTGGTTATGTCCTCCTCTCCATCCTTGAAACCAAGGATGTTGGTACTGAGTAGACCAGTCTTTCCAACCTAGTGAGTTCCATTGTTGTTGTTGTTGATAATAGGGTGGAACTTGAGATTGTAGATCCAGGTATGTGGGTCGGTTCCTAGGCTGCCATGCCCTCCTAGTGCATAAGAAGAATCCCCAGAATCTCCACTCCTATAGATGGCTAATAAACCGGGCAATGATGGACATTTTTCAGTCACATGGTCTTATGTCTAGAAGCCACAAACTGAAATGTTATCTAATGGGCATTCCCTTGAGGAATCATTCCTCCTGCATCTTGGGCAATATATGCTCATTGCTGCATTTTCCTCCTCTTGTTTCTTTTTTATTTTCAGAGTGTCCAATTGGGAATCTATTGTGCTTAAGATGTAAGTCTTGAAGTTCTCTAAAAGGTTCCCTATCTCTACTCTCGTAATACCACCTGAACTAAGTGGTTTTAAGCTTCTATTGTAAGGGTCCCGAACATTCTTTCTTGTTTTGGCTATACTCCTTGAGTAATTTTTACACATTTCAGATATATCGGCAAATGGTTTATGAGAGATGTCACCTAATGCCATCAGGTTAATCATCTCTAGATATTATTCTGAAATTCCCTTAAGGAAAAGAGCCCTAATTGTATCCTCTAGGAGGTCATGGTATTTTGACTTCTGGGAGATATAACCAAATCTTTCCATATAATCTTCAAGAGTCTCGTCTTCTAATTGTTGTATTTTAAAGATGTCATTACGAGACTCTTTGGTCTTGCAATAATCTTGGTACTTTTTAAGAAAAATGTCTTTCATGGCTTCCCAAGACCTAATAATGGATTCTCCCAACCCCATGAACCATCTTAGTGCAGAGTCTTTGAGGGTGGCAGGAAAGAGTTTTATTTTTTGGGCATCTTCAATGTAGTTGTAGCTCCTACACAAGATGTCAAATTCAAATAGGAAGGTGTCTGGATATTCACTGTTTTTACCATAAAAGGTAGGCAGTGTTGAGAGAGGTATATTCTTCATGTTGACATTTGGAGTGGTGTCTAAAATCGGAAACCCGAAGGTAGTTTCGGTGTCGTTTCCAATTTCTTCTTCCTCCCCGTGTCTTACATTGTTATGGTCTTCCTGATCATCCATATTGGCTTGGTTTCCAAAAAGAGAGTACCTAGGTGGTTTTATCTTTGAAGAGAATAAGGTTTCCCATTGATGGAAAGGTCTTCCTACGGATTGGATGTCTGGGACTCTACTCGAGTCGATTGAGACTATTGGTTCCAAAGTTTATGTGTCAGTTTGTGAGATAATTTCATTGACTGAACTACCAAACAAAATATTCACCTGTTCAGGGTCTATGATATCCTCGAAATTAGGGTCCCCTGGTGGTGGTGTAAAAGCAAAGGTTGTATTGTTTGGTTCTGTGGAAGACTCGAGTGGTCTTGCCTCTTGTCCTAATATGATTGATGCTTCAATTTCTTGTTCTATAGTGCTCCATGTATTAGTCTTTTCGGAGACTATTTTAGCTCTTTGAGTTGAGCTAGCTCCTGTTTTTCGGTATCGGTCTGCGGATTTTATAAGTGGAACGTTCCTTCCCCAAAAAAGATCGGAAGGAACCTTGGTTGAAAGGTCTGATTTAGATTTGATGTATCTCCCTTTTGGATCTCTAGGTCTATTCATGAAAGAAAACAAAAAGAAAAGAAAAACTACTATTGGGTTTCTAGGTCTATCCACGAAAGAAAGCAAAAACAAAAGAAAAAGATACCATTTGGTTTCTAGGTATATTCATGAAAGTAAACAAAAACAAAAGGAACTACCATTGGGTTTGGGGGAACCTGCTATAGTAGATGCGCAGGTTCTTACCTCTCGTCTTAAAGCTCCCCCGCCACCAAGCAAATGCTAAGGTCTAGGAATGATCTATCTCCTAACTACTTCTTACCTTAAGACAACTCCCCGGCAACAGCGCCAAAAATGATGGGTGTTCTATATGCACTAAAAACACACTAAAAACCCTCAATTAAATTGTCAACCTGAGGTAAGTAAACTTAGAGTTGTAGAAAAATATATGCCAAGGTACAAGGGCTAGTAGTAGTATAGTCTAAATAAGAAAGTGGCTATCTAAAGGTTAATCTATTCAAGCAAAGCTATCTAATGAGCAAACCCTACTAAGCAACTTGAAACTATGTAACCTAAGTACTTTTGGACCAAGCATTGATGGGTAGTTCTAAGAAAGCAAGTAAAAACCATATGTAAAGCAAACTAGTTCATAACAATAAGCAAAAGCAACTATTAAGCATAACAATAAGCAAATAACAAAAGCAAACTACTTTAACTTGCCAACCTAAATTCAATGAGCAACTACCCTATGAAAGCGAGTAAATAAACAAGCCAACAACTATTTTATTAAAGCAAGTAAACAAGTAAGCAAAACAACTAGCTAACCTATTAAAGCAAGTAAATAAGTAAGTATAACAACTAGCTAGCCTATTAAAGCAAATAAACAACTAATTAATCTAAGATAACTTCTACTGCAAGTAATCAAATTAAAACTTCTCATTGAACAACTATCTCGCCTAAGAGGCAAGTGGACTATGTTCTTAATTCAAATTTCAAAACTATTTCTAATTCATGAAAGGAAATCTATTTGATTGAAAGCAAGAAAGATTAACAACTAACCTTTAATCTATGATAAGTAAACTGCTCTTTAATCTATCAAAACAAAAGACTATATATCCTACAGCAGCAATAAAACTATCTCCTAAGCTATGAAAGAAAGAAAATATATCTTATGATCTACGAAAGCAAGAAACTATCTCTTTTAACCTATGAAAGCAAGAAAACTATCTTTTAACCTATGAAAACTCAAATATAGTGTTGGTGGTTGTGTGAATGTCTTCGGTGTCTTATAATATCTCGATGGCACTTGACAACAAAATATAATTCAAGCGGTATAAGCTCAATATTGATCTCAATAGAAAAGTGAAAGGTGTGGATTAAACAATCCAATGAGAATTTAGCCATGACAGAAACAATCGTCAATTACCCTGCATATTCATTACTCATGTATTAACCATCAACAATATAACGAGATTTTAATCGTACTTCTATGCTATGTAAGAAAAACTAAATTCAACCATTAACTAAGAATTGTAACTGTAATCTAATTTTAGGAAAGAAAGTACATAAAATGAAACTATGCTACATCTATCTTAACAATTCAAACTGCAATAAGGAAAATGCTTAAGAACATAAATTAAAACATGACAAAGTAAACTAATGAATAAATTAATCAACAACTAGTTAAGCAAAATCTAATTGAATAAGCAATCTACAAATAAAAATTGAAACTAACCCTATCCATCCACTGAATCCTCGTTTAAAGAAAGCATAAACTAAAACTATGTTCTAAACTCTGTTTTAAACTTGAAAAAGCATAAATAAAACACGATCTAACATTTAATTGCACACAGGGTTAGTGTATGAGTTTGCAAACTCGTTCCTAACTATAGAATCAATGCATATTAACAAAAACCTTCATACTAACCTACAAAAGAGGATTAAAACAGTGAAACTATAACACCAAATTATATGACAAAAGAAAAATAACAATGCATGTATAGGAAATGAGATAAGAGACATCTAAGCTATGAAATGCATAAATAACACATAGAACAGTTACAGACTGCTGGTGGGCCCCCCAACAAGTCATGGTCACTTCTCAAATGCACACCACGAGCTCAGCAAAATGATTTCACCATTAAAACTTGAAAAACGCAGTCTTATACAATTCTAGCAATTGAAAAATGCAAAAGTAGAGGAAAACGTTTTTATCTCTATCCTCTACTTTGTCTACTGCTCCTTTGCTATTGTATGACCACCACGGTGGTATTTATAAGATTTACAGACCAAGTGGTCGACCACAGGAGGGTCGAACCACTTCTAAAGTCGGCAAATTACATTAATGGTACCCTAACTGCCAAAGTAGAGCGAGCCAATAATCACCCTGCTTAACAACTTAAACTGAGTTGTCAAGAGTTCAGTAGCTGGAGGGGGTAAGCACAAGCAAAACCCACGTTCCTGATTCACCCACCATTGGCCGCCAATACCATAACCACCAAATCTTCCATCGTTTTTGTGCAGGACGAAGTGTCGAATGGAGTGTCGGACCGGGTACCGGATGCAGAATTGAAAACCACAAACTGCTCCTAACCCATTCAAAATTTTAGGAAACGGCCCACGAAGGACCTTATTGGGCATATTGCGCACAAAACCCATGTGCCATAGTTTTCAAATTCCAGTTCATGCTCCCACAATTTAAGATTTAAGTTAGTTGCCTATAATAGTGTCAAATGGAGTACCAGAAGCAGAAACATGATGCGATTTTGCCCTGTAACACCAAAAACATGAATCAGATCCTTGGAAGTGTAAAAACATGATGAATTATACACAATAGTATCATCAAACACGAATCATACGTAACTAGTGTAGATCATACCGTTTTAGCATAAAATTCTTCAAAAAGCTCCTTCAAAACGTGAAAAACACATATGTACATTTGGCAAAAAGTGTCTAATAACTGTCATAAATCGATCATATCTCGAGCCCAACACATGTTCAACTCAATTTGTTGTTTAAGATAACCATGCTCAACAGAGTTGGTCAAAATTTAGGGAATCCCTTTGTATTATGCAGACGTTTTGTGGGTAGTTGTTCACAGAAATGAACAGTAAGAGAAATGATTAATTGACAGGCTTGTTACCATCTTATTACACACTGCCCACGTGATAAGAAGAAGCACGATAATAGTTGTAGGAGGGCATGATTGAAATTACAAATGTCATGGAGCACCTTGAATCTGCATGCTTCGACCGAACTACTGCATGATTTTGTCATCTACTTTGTACTCAATAGCAAGCAACGCCTTTTGACGAGGGAAAGATGATAGTAGCTAAAGATCATTTTTCACAGTATCATGAAGAATTAGACAGAAGTGGGTTCAAAGGCTTTGATCTAATAACATGTGTATTTGAAGGCTTTGATCTAATAACATGTGGATTTGAAGGCTTTGATCTAATAACATTTTATATTCCTTAGCATTTTCCTTATGTTCAAACTGTATTTTTTCCATAATTTCAGAGTTCTCTTTTGGGAAACCATCAATATTAGCTAAGGTGCTAATTCCATCCTTGTAGATGACTCTAATAGGTTTTTTAAGAACCACACACCAGTTGAATTTTCCATGCACATATGACTGGCCCACAGACTAGATGTTTTGGATAAGCATCCCGTAGTATTCCAAGAGAAACTAATAAGACTTTCACTCGTGTGCGACTGGGAATTCTTTAGTGTGGATCCCTTAGAGGCAACCCTAGGAAGCCACTTCTAACTGGACCAAGAAGTGAAAATATATTGACCATTAAAAAAATTATGGGATCGCAACATATTGATTGAAGCCCGTCAATAAATGCTCTAGAAGGTCCACAGAAAGAAGTAAATTTATGCAACTATATTGCAAACCTGCTCAAGTTCCCTTAATTCTTCATAATCGGTATTGAAACTCTGCAGGGAAGCAAAATAGTAAGAGTGTTAGATCCAGAATATAAATATTATGCAATATAACTTAGATCCAGAATACAAATATCTTTTGTTGGTTATAATTCTCCATTTCTCATATATATATATAAAGGATCATATTTTTTTATCCTACTACTATCCCCTAAAGAAAGGAAAACAATTTAATAAAATTATGTTTTAAACTCAAATTATTAATCATGGGAAAAAATCAAAGTGGACAAAGCAAAAAAATGATGGATTATTTGAAAATATAATAAAAATAATAAAAAATTAATTTATTAAATATTATGTGAAGAAATATAAAATATTAATAATATAAAACCTTAATTAAAGGTCAAACTCAATTTGTTGTCTACAATTTGAATTGTGATATGATATGATCTCCATTCAAATCAAAAAGGATTTACGGATGTTGCAAGGAAGTGAAGTGAAAGCAACTGTGACTGTGTAAACCTTAAGGAAATGAAATTCCACTGACAAGTCCAGACATGTGTGTTTAAATGCAAGCTCCAATCATGCATGTTATGTGCCGAAATGACATCTTGCATGGCTCCACTTCCAACGCATTCAACAAATTGAACTTCTCAACATACTTTTAACTTACAACACTAGAAATATTGTCAATGAAGTCCTTCTGGCCTGATACAAGAAACCCATCATAGTTTTCCATTAGCACAACAAAGAAAACTCTATAGACATTCAAATTCAAATATCCCATTAAGAAAAATAAAAAAATAGAATTCATCTTAGTAACATGGGTTTGGAATCATGACTCTAATAATATAACGCAATCGGGGTTCTTTTCATGTTCAAGATGCAAGATCATCTTGTAAACAAATCAAATCTATAGTTAAATAAGAACGCCAATAGAAATAGGAGGGGAAATAACAAGAAATCAAAGATCTGAGATCAAATAAGGAAGAGGGTACTTGCCAGAAGTAGCAGAGAAATCGGTGAGTCTATCCGCTAGAAATATGAGAGATGCTACCACTGAAACAAGGAGGAGACCAGTAATAGTAGCATTCATATGCAATAGACACCCCGCCCTTTCATTGCACAATGCATCATGAATTTCTAGTCATGCATATCAAACAAAATAGCAGAGGAGCTATAATTCATCCCATTGGCATGTAAGATTGGCTACCCTGGAAACTATACACCTCCCTCCCAAAAAAATCGTTGGAAAAAAAGCTAAGCTAGAAGCTATAATTGTCACAACAATGGTCTCATAAAAAACAATTGGCATGCATGCATGCAAATGTCAAAAGGTATTGACAAACACCCTCACAAATGGACACAAGGTCTCGTCTCAGTTGTTGGGTGATTTTACCGAGAGTTTATGCGTGCATGAAGATGTCAAATGGCGCTAACAGACATCCTCACAGATGGACATGAGACCCCATTTGGGTTGTTGGATTTTTTGCCACAGGTTCTAGTATTGGGATTCGTTGTGGACATATACATAATATATATGCTTGTATTTAGATAATAGTTCCTTAATATCAAAATGCATTATGTGTCACACCACATCAATATCAACAATGGTGAAGGTACTGAGAATATCACGATGAAGGTACTGGGAATATCACGATGGGGGGCGTATCTCTTCACACTTCAAATGCGTTGTAGATATCACTTACACTATGATTGCATTCTCTATGTGATTATGGGGGTGTGTGAGCTTGAACACTTCAGAAGCATTGTGAATGTTCTTAATCGATTATGGTATAAGAAATATATATCCCCCTTAATAGATGTTTTGAAACCCCCAACATATTCTCCAAGAGGCATTGGCTCTTGTCTGTTGAAGACCTCTGAAACCATTATTGGATTGGGTGGACCTAGCCTAGCCAAACTTTCATTTGTTCTTCATTCCATTTCATTTCTTGGTGCAATATATTAGTTGTGGTATTTCATTGACTATTTCTAAAATTCAATGAAATGACGTTATCTAACCCCGGCTACCTCCAAATTACGTCCATTGCTTTCTTGGTTCTGATTATATTCATTATCTAACATTTGGTGGGTTGGAAATGTCGCTTGGAGTTTGATGCTTGTAATTGTCGTCTACTGCCTCCCAGATAAGTTAATATGCATGTCTATACTTGCACTCACAATGTCTTTGGCAGCAAGTCCAATTTTCCGCTTCCTATAGTTGCACAACTACTAAGTAATCGACGGGTCAGAGCTAACTCTAATTCAAAGAATGAAGTACTCTCTCGAAGTGGTCGTGGTGGTCATCACTATTTTCGGCGTCAAGGGATCCACCCTAGGAAGGCCAAGAGTGATATTCTAAACTCATACAACACGGTGGAGTTGAAAAAGGGTGGAATTAAATTCAAATCCTTCTCCAAAAAGTCTGGTCAGCTCAGATTAGACAAATACTTGGGCAAACTCTACCTTCCCCAGATCACCATATCCATAATGTTGACTAAAGTGATCTATAGGAACATGCTTTCCCTGTAGTTCAACAACGACCCCCATGGAAACTCCGTAATGGGTTACGTTAAGTTGATGGAATGCCTCATCCACATAGCCGAGCACGTTCGACTGCTCCGGGTATCTCGAATCATTCTTAGTGGAAGTCCCATGTTAATTGATATGAACTCTGCTTATGCATAAGTATGAATTGATAGGTTAACTTCTTTACATGGAATTCTTGTTATTTCTTTATATTTTTATATACCCCATACAAATTGTGAACGCGGTAGCGTACAAAAAATAATCTCTCTTAAGAGCACAAATTAGGAATGCAGATCTCAATGACATAGGAGGCCAAAATCAATCTTATGGAATCTAAATTTATAAACTCTTTCTTATCATCTTATGGAATCAAAATTTATATTTTATTTAGTTATGCACCTCATTATTTGACGGAAATAAATATATGGTTAAAATTTATATTTTATTTAGTTATGCACCTCATTATTTGACGGAAATAAATATGTGGTTTCAAGGTTCATATACAACTTATTATTTGATGGAAATAAATATATGGTTTCAAAGTTCATATACAAATACTTACCCTTTTTTTAAGTTCATGGTTAATGGTTGTCCATTACACTCATTTACCCTTTTTCCTATTAAATGAGTTGTCTTACTCTTACTTAATAATGTAAGTCTTTCATCTTATTTCTATTCAACATTTTCATGTTGTGGTACTTAAATATGACTTCAATCAAACTGTAATTACTTCTAATCGTTCCACTGTTTCATGTGAATGTTTGAGTCGCTTTCCACGATTATTCTTCATGTATATTATGCTTCATAGTTGTAGAACCATTTCATCCCTAAAATATATTGAAATATATTAGCAACTTCAATCTCATTCATGACAAAGACATCGCCATGCAATGGAACTTTGTCTAACATGTTTCCTTTACGTGGTTATAAGCATTATATCACATTTCTTACGTTGAATTGTAGACCATCATTTGTTTCTTTTATTTTATTAATTTAAAAATATTTAAATGTTATATATGAAAAGGTAACTTAAAGAGAAAATATGAAGTCTAAGTCAAGCCTTGGCTTTGTGGAGCATGGACATGGTTTTGTCTCCTGCAATCCCTAGGAGCAGAGCATGTCTATAGCTCAGCGTGACATTTTAGCAAGGCAACATGCTTAAGCTAAGTGGAATGTGCTAGCCAAAGCTATAGTTAAGGGCTCAATTGTTGTTCAAAACTTCAAAGGCAATCTCTATTGCTCGTTGGCTCTTAATAACTCTATACATATTTGTGGATTTTACAAAGAAAACCATGTATTACATTTATTAGGCACATACTTACATTTGCTTAACCCTGGATAACATGCTAGCAATATCGACACTAACTGATTTAGCTAACTTTCATTTTTGCTAATGGATCTCTCTAAGTATCCTACTGTTAATGTTGATGTTTTGGTAGTTGTGGGAAGTATTAACCTCCATGTGTAACCTTTGACTTAGAATAGAATATTCTTGAAGTAAGAGAACCATTAAATAGATGTGTGGAAACCCTAGAAGAGAAGTCGGCCCAAGGAGAATAATAATAATGAAATAGAAAACCCCAAAAAGAGAAGTCGACCCTGTTAGAAAAAGTCAAAGTAAATTGTATTTGCCAAAAAAGACAAGTCGATCATGTGGGAAAAGTTCACTAGCAGAATAAGTATAAATAAGGTGATGCCTTAGCTCATTTGCACACTCACTCACTTCGCAGAAGGAGGACGCAAGTTTGAGGAGAAGCAGCTACATTTGCAGTAGGAGGTGCAAGTTTGGAGAGGGTGGTGCAACAGTTGTCATGGTGCAATCTCAGTCTTTCTCATATCTCTCTTGCATGTACTTCTCTTGGTAAAGGTACACTTCTATTAGTAGAGGTACGTTCTCTTTGTATTGTGTTGTTGCTACAACAATGGTGTTTCTGGTTAGGGTTTATCTATTGGTTCTGGTGTGGACTTGTCGGAATCATTCTATCTGAGAAAAGGTTAGTGTGTGAGGGGGTGGCATAATGAATGCCTATGGTTGGGTGACAATGATGTGACATTGTCTATGGTTAAATGAGCATACCAAAATTTTAACATGGGATCAGAGCTAGTTTCCTTCGTAATAGTCTAACCGTTGGAAGGAAGATCCTCGATTTCCCCCATTGTAGAGCTCGTTGAGAACTTACTGAACCCATGAAGAAGGTCACCTAAGTAAGGCTCATCTTTCCCTTGGATCATATCTCCAAAATTCTGAAATTAAAAATTAGGGTTTCCTCATAAAACCCTAGGTCTGCAGTGTTTATTTCTTTGTGTCAGTTGCAGCACCAGTTACAGTGTCAGTTGCAGTTGTTAGGATATTTAGACACTTAGGAGTTAGTTAATATCTACTTGGTCTATTGTGTCGTTAGGTAAAAGTGTGTTTTCTAGTGTGTTTCTTTAGTATGCATTAGTATGCATTTGTAGTTAGGAAATCCGTCGGTCACGATATGTTCCCGACACAGAGTGATATGATGGTTCATACTCTCCTTGATCTTAACGACCATTGATTTGTGGCTTAACACCCGATTGGTCCATGATCTCTATTTAAAGAGCATGCAAGGTCATTTTTTGATGATCGATTGTGAGAAACTCTCTAGTAAAATCTCTTTGTAATCTTTTTCTTTGCATTAATAAACTGTTCCAAGTGGTCGCGTTGGTTGGGATCGTGGATGTTTCCCCGTAGGGGTTTTACCATGTGAAAACATCGATGTGTTGATCTTTGATCTAGTTATGTGAGTGGTTAATGAAGGTGTTCATCCTCTGTTGGAATAATTATGTTATCGAACATGGTATCAAAGCCTGTTTGAAGACCCGCTCCTGTTGTAGATCGAGATCGTGAAGCCGAGTTGCCTCATCTCTAGTTTCTATCATTTTCGTACATTTCTAGGCTAAGAGGACTATTCCATTGCATCAGGAGCACTTGTTTCATTCAGGAACACTTTTCCTTTCACTCGAAAAGGTTTCTGTTTGCCTAAGATACAACCATTACAGTCAGATCCAGAGGTATAAAGTTTGACTACGCATTTTTTAAATTTTTTGCAGAGAAGTATTTTGGTTTTATTTCAGTTTTGTATTTTTTTTATTTCTGGGTTGCTACTCTTTTAGATCTGCGTATGCTCTTTTCCCCGCGCCCTATGCGATCTTGGAAAATCAGAAATAGATAGAAAATGGGGTGCATCTTCCGGGTAAGCTAACCGAGATCTAACCCTTCTTATCATCGAGAAGCGAAAAATTTTTTCTTCTGTGAAAAAAAAAAAAATTAGCACGCTCTCCAAGGCCATCTTCCACAACAACAACAACAAAAACACCCCCAATCCTCATTTTGAACATTACAATATGTTTTGCTAGACCATTTGGTTAAAAGTTGCCTTATTAAGTAAGAGGTCTTGAGTTCAAGTCTCTCTTTTGTTACCTTTTTTGAAAAAGTTCATGTTAAAATTGTAAAGTGTATTTCACTTCAAGTATAAAAGTGAATCACTATAAGTAGCTTTAACATTTTGTTTTAGAGTTATTTATTTTGCATACAATTTTTCTTTGTAAAAGTGAGCCCCACTTCTCTTTATAAAAGTGGGTCACTTCATAAAGCAACTTACACTACCATGTGGTCCCTTGGTTATCGTTTATGCCTTTTTTAAAAAGGGCATAACTCTCACATCCGAAGTCCGTTTTCAGTGTCGTCTTTTTAAAAACCACATAAATTTTCGAGCTCTTTCCATTCAGATCATCAGCTTCACTTTTTAAATCAGAATTATCTGTATATTTAATATAGATTCTACAAGTAATCTCTTACTTACCAGCAACAACTACTTCCAATGAAAATCCCATATGGAGGATTTATTAAGAAGTAAAGGCTTGTACCGGATTACCTTAGGAAAGAAAACAACACCCACTGATGCTGATAAGAAAGCCAAATGGGATAATAGGAATGACGAAGCACGTGGATTAATCGGAATGTCCATCTCTCCTGATTTAATGTTTCACCTTCAATCAATTGATAAACCCAAAGAAGCTCGGGAAAAGATTGAATCTGTGTTTGGTAAACACAGTATTATTCGAGCACAACAGTTAGAAAATCAAGTACTAACTTTGAGTCCAAGTGAATTTTCTTGCATTGAAGACTATCTATATAAGTTTAAAACACTCAGAACTTTATGTGAAGAATGTAAGATAAAGATAGACGAAGATCGTTGCATCTATCTTATTCTTTCTAAGCTAGGTAGTGCATATTCTGTGTTTGTATCTACCTTTTATGCCACACAAGAAGTTGTAGGGAAAACTTATCAAAAACCCAGTCTTGAGAACTTTTGTGATTCTTTGATTAGAGAGCAAGATAAGCTAGTACAACTTGGAGTGATCAGCACTGTAGGTACCTCCAACAAAACCTTAGTTGTCCATCAACAGGATAAACCCAAGAATCCCAAGAAGCAACATCCTCGCCACAACAACAAGCAATATAAGGGTCCCAAACCCACTCAGACAACTTTTTCTCCTAATGGAGACAAAGGAGCAAAATATAAAAATAAGAATACTAACAAACATTGCAACTTTTGTGATAGATATGGTCATGATGAGTCCAAATGTTTCAAGAAGATGGTAACTTTAGAAGCAGCGATGAAGAATCACAACATCAGTACCGATTATACTTCTTCTTCTTCTTCTTCTCATGGACATGCACTTTCTGCTTTTGGTTTCTCCTTCAATGCAAATTCTAATTCTACTTCTAATGAGTGGCTTATTGATTCTAGAGCATCCTATCATATGGCTAAGGATAGAGCCATATTTTCTACTCTAAATGAATGTAACACCAAGCACATATTTGTTGGTGATGATAGATCTCTTAGTGTTGAAGGATCTGGAACAGTTCAAGTAGAAAATGGTCATTTCAATGATGTATTATGTGTTCCAAGTCTTTCTTGTAACCTTCTATCATTATATCAAATCACTCATTCAAGTGAAGGTAAAACTGTAGATTTTTCACCTCACCAAGTTGTAATCAAGGATCTAAAAGATCCTAGGCATGTTCTTGCAGCTGGAATTGCTGATGATATTACCAGGTTGTACAAATTTGACAACTTTGGGTCATCATCTTTTTCATCAATTTATGTTGGTCATAGCGATGACTTGAGCAAACTTTGGCATGAGCGGTTTGGTCATCTAAACTATCGCTCATTGCAACAACTATGTAATCAAAAGATGGTGACTGGTATTCCTCTTGTTTCATGCAGAGATGGTGTTTGTGCCGGTTGTGTTCTTGGCAAACATCATCGGGACAATTTTGACAAACATGTTTCTTGGCACGCCTCGGGTCCTTTGCAGCTTGTTCACAGTTATTTGTGTGGTCCACTTTCTTCTCCTTCTTTTTTTGGGTGCAAGTATTTCTTAACTTTCATTGATGACTTTTCCAGACGTACTTGGGTTTACTTCTTAAAACTTAAGAGCAAAGTTTTTGACAAGTTTTTGGCCTACAAGGCCCGTGTATAAAAGCAATTTGGACATCAAATTCAAAGGTTAAGAACAAATAATGGAGGCGAATATGTGAACAATAATTTTACAAGTTACTGCACTACACAGGGAATCCAAATGCAACACATTGTTCCATATACACCACAACAAAATGGTGTTGTTGAGAGAAAGAACCACACATTGAAAGAAATGGCTAATTGTATGATCCAATCTAAGAGATTAAGTCTAAAGTATTGGGTAGAAGCCATCAACTATGCAAATTACATAGTAAATCGTACTCCCACAAAGTCTCTTAAAAATATAACACCGGAAGAAGCTTGGACTAAAATTAAACCAGATGTAAGTCACTTCTGTGTATTTGGCAATATAGCATGGGCTCACATTCCTGATGAGAAAAGGAAAGCATTGCAGCCTAAAAGTGAGAAGTGTATA
>ML806368.1:137849-152579 GCA_009831015.1 Picea engelmannii | reverse complement strand
GGATTGGTTCCCCAAGACACTCACAAGAAGGTTGGCAGCACTGTTAGAGGTCACCAACCTTCTTCAGATTTGTAACTTTCTGATTCTGGCCTGCCAGAATGCCAATTAATGAAACATAATCGTTCTTGTTAAAAAAAAAAATTGATGAAAATCTCTTGGCCTGCAAGCCTAATTTGGCATTTGTGCCTTCTTTGGCCAGCCTAGTTCGACGGTTGTGCCTTCTTCGGCCTGCAAGCCATCTTCGATGTTTGTGCCTTCTTCTGATCTGGTTTCTTCTTCAGATGATGATAGTGAGGATGAAAATCCACCTCCACCTGCTCACCCTCCTCCATATGAGTCCTTTGAACCTGAACCAACACCAGCTCCACCACTTCCTAGATGGGTTCGTTCAACACGAGAAGCAGTTGGTGATCTTGCCGGTGATCCTTCAGAAAAGCGTCGGACATGTTCATAGTTATAGCGAGCCTCTTCTCTTTTGGCTCAAGTTTCAGAAACTCATGATCCAGAGACATTTGTAGAAGCTTTAGGTCATCACGATTGGGATACAACAATGAATGAAAAGTATCGTTCTTTAATGGAAAACGATACTTGGGATCTTGTACCTCTTCCAAAAGGAAGAAAACTTGTTAGATGCAAATGGGTCTACAAAACTAAGTATGCATCAGATGGACATGTTGAAAGACACGAGGCTCAATTAGTCGCCAAAACATTTTCCCAAGTTGAAGGAATTGACTATAATGAAATATATGCCCCTGTAGCAAAAATGAATCCCATCCGCCTTGTTCTTGCCCTTACTGCCTCACATAAATGGGAGGTCCATCAGATGGATGTTAAAACCACCTTCTTGCACAGAGATTTGCAAGAAGAAATCTACATGGAACAACCTCCTCGCTATGTCCAGAATGACTCTAGCCTTGGTTGTCACCTCAAGAAATCTCTTTATGGTCTCAAGCAAGCTCCCCGAGCTTGGTATGCCAAAATGGACAGATTTTTTATTGACACTGGATTTTCTAGATGCCATTATAATCCTAATGTCTATACCAAGAAAGTAGGAAGCCATCTCATAATCCTCGTCCTTTATATTGATGAACTTATCCTTACTGGTAGTGACTCTAAACTTTTAAACCATGTGAAAACCAACCTTAAGAATAAATTTGAAATGACAGACTTAGGATTTTTGCACTATTTCCTTGGCCTCCAAGTTTTGCAAACCAATGAAGGAATTTTTTTTTCCTAATATAAGTATGCTTGTGACCTTCTTCGTCACTTTCACATGGACGATTGTAAACCAACCCCTTCTCCCTTCCAGTCTGGAGTCAAGCTTTCTGCCACCTGTACTTCTCCTAAAGTTGATGCCACCTTGTACCGTCAGTTAGTTGGTAGCCTCTTATACTTGACTCATACTCGTCCTGATCTTTCCTTTGTTGTTGGTCTTGTTGCCCGATATATGCAAATGCCCCATGAAAGCCATTGGAAAGCAGCTAAAAGGATACTTCGCTATGTTCGTGGTACAATTCAGTTTGGGATACATTACAGTTCAGGGGGGACTCCTTTATTGGTTGGTTTCACTGATTCAGATTGGGCCGGTGACCCTGATGATCGAAAGTCTACTACAAGTTATGTTTTCAGCCTTGGTTCAGGACTTATCACTTGGGCCTGTAAGAAACAATAGGCTATTGCACTTTCTTCAACAGAAGCAGAGTACCGAGTAGCGGTAAATGCAAGTCAGGAAGCCCTATGGCTTCGACAGATCCTTTTAGAGTTTGGATTCCAGCACCAGCATCCGACCAGAATTTGGTGTGACAATCAGAGTTCCATCAAGCTCGCCAAAGACCCAGTTCAACATTAGTGTAGCAAACACATCGGGATACACATGCACTTCATCAGAAACCTCATTCGTGATCAAGTTATTGAAGTGCTCTTTTTCCCAACAGAAGATCAAGTTGCAGACATTTTCACAAAGTCTCTTATAGAAGCGAAGTTTTCCAAACTTCAATCTATGTTAGGAGTTTGGGAAGTTGTCATTAAGGGGGGATAGGCTCTAATGCCTCTTTCCTTCTCCTATTGTGTCACTATTGTAAATCCTTCAATCTTATCCCAAGTTGTTCTTAAGGGGGGATGTTAGGATATTTAGACACTTGGGAGTTAGTTAAGATCTACTTGGTCTATTGTGTCGTTAGGTAAAAGTGTGGTTTCTAGTGTGTTTCTTTAGTATGCATTAGTATGCATTGTAGTTAGGAAATCCAACGGTCACAATATGTTCCTGACATAGAGTGATCTGACGGTTCATACTCTCCTTAATCTTAACAGCCATTGATCTGTGGCTTAACACTCGATTGATCCATGATCTCTATTTAAAGAGAATGGAGGGTCATTTGTCGATGATTGATTGTGAGAAACTCTCTTGTAAAATCTCTCTGTAATATTTTTCTTTGCATTAATAAACTGCTCCAAGTGGCCGCATTGGTTGGGGCAGTGGATGTTTCCCCGTAGGGGTTTTACCACGTGAAAACATCAGTGTGTTGATCTTTGATCTGGTTATGTGAGTGGTTAATGAAGGTGTTCATCCTCTGTTGGAATACCTATGTTGTCAAATAGTAGTACTAGTTGCAGTTCCTCTGAAACATTGGGCCTAATTTTTGGTTGTCCTAGTGCTCCTTACCCTAGCGCATCTCCAACTACCTTTAGATTGCAAGTTGGAGCACCTTCAATTTTTAGGATTCATCGTTTCTTATTGTTATTTGCCACTCCTGTCGGAGGTATGTACTTGTATATGTTTAAACTATATCATTATCTTGAGGGTATTTGCAGGAGAAAGGATCTTTTGTCTAAGAAACAATAGTAGATCTAGAGGGATCTCATATCTAGCACATTCAGAGGGACAACACACTCTAGGTTTGATTGTTTTGATATGCCTCTAGTTGTTATGGCATTATTGTGATCTTTTGAACATCTAAGTTTCTTTTTGATCTATTAAAGTTATGATCATGTATGGTCAAAGTTAAATTTATAAGCTGACCTTAGTCAAAGTATTAGATAGATTGAGGTTGATATTTTAAAGTTTAATTGCATAATATTCTCTAACTCATATTTCTATCAAGAAAAAATATTGTCTTAGTACAGGGGACAGGTTGGAAAGAATACTTGTCATCTTGAGTAGAGGAGAGTCAGAGGGAAAGAAACAACACTCATTCTTGAAGATAAGACTCCATGTTCTAGGTTTGATTGATTAAATTGACAAGTTTCTGATTTGCACATATCAAGTTTGATAATTGCTACATTACAAGTAAACACTATAGTTGTGACAACAATCCTTGAAATATTCTATTATTGCTAGATGCAATCAATGCTTAGTAGCATGTGAGTACTATTGATATAAATGCTTATTGTACTTGTTTGCAAGATGAACTAACATCTCCTCTAGGAGATACTTATTTTTTTAGTTCCAGACAGGTCACCTTAGTAATGATATGATGATTACCATGAAATTGTCTTTTATTCTTCTTAACATAGATATGTTCTTATGAAAATGCTATTATACTTTTTCTCTTGTTGCTCTTGTCTCGGGCAGGTTATCTTGTAACTTCCATGGAGGCTACCATGGAGGAATGATTGATCACATCACTCGAAGAGTGTTGTTCCTATTTCTTATTATTGCATCTTTATTTTTCCTCTTGTTCCTGGAAGGTCACAAGTGATAGCTCTTAGAAGGAGCTACTATGACAATTGTTCTCTTTATTGTTTTTATTATTATTATAAGAGTATTATTCTTGTCTATTGTTTTCCCTTGTTGTTGGTCTTATTCCGGGCATGTCATAGGTGATAACTTTTAGGGGAGCTATAGTGACGGTTGCAAGAGGAAACATATTAGATGGTCTCTAGTTGGAGACATGGAGCAGACTATCCAGATAAGAAGTTGTATGTAGGACCGTATACATCCATGTACTAAAGAAAAAGAGAACGAAGTTAAAACCTTCTGGCAAGAAGGGTACTTTTATGAGATACAAAGTATCTCATATGGAGATTGATTGTAAGGAGTAGAAGGCTCAAGAGATGACTGAATAGATCCCTTTAGTGCAGAGTTAGTAGAGCCAAAAGGGCCTACCCAAAATCATTGCAGTAACCAAGAAGAGATCAGCACGGTCATGTGACACTTTGCAGGATGAAAAAACATATAGCATTGATAAGCAATGTCATGAGGAGCAGATGGCTCCACTAGTGGTGAGGCAAGTTCCCACACCAAGTACCATCTCAGAAGGAGCTAGAGTTCAGAGGGAGTCATCCCTCATGATCCAATAGGGAGGAGAAGCTTCTCCACGACCATTAATAGGAGACTTTAGAGGAAATCATCACATACAAAGGGAGCAGATGGCTACGAAGATTATATAGACTCAGAGGGAGTCAAGCTTCAGAGGGAGCATGGAGACTCAGAGTGAGCCTGATCTCAGAGAGAGTCAGTGGCTTGGAGACTTTCATTCAGAAAGTACTCCTCAAATTCAGATGGGAGAGAGAGACATCTTTCGAGACTGACAGACAGGAGCCATAAGTTGAGGAGGCTAGGTTGAAGCTTCAAAGGCTTCTAGGAGATATGAGACCTCCTAGGAAGATTCCCTTACTTCAGTGACAGGAGGAAGCGAGTTAGAAGGATTGGGATATGGATTTTTGCCTTGAGAACATAAGGGAAGTTAGTGGTCACTTCCAAATTGATCTACAAGATCAAACATGTTGTTGATGGCAAAATAGAGATGTACAAAGCCTGATTTGTGGCCAGAAGATTCTCCCAACAAGAGGGAGAAGATTATGATGAGACACTTGCTCCAATAGTCAGAATAAGTGTACATAAATACATGAGAAGGAGTCTCATGTCTGCAAATTGAAGAAAGCTTTGTACGGGCCTAAGCAAGCACCTAGGGCATGATATGCCATATCAGACAGTTTCCTGATGAGCTTGGGCTTTACCAAGAGTAAAGAAGATTCCAACCTTTACTACGAGGTTGTGGATGGTGGACTGGTGATATTATTGTTATATGTGGATGACCTATTTCTAACAAGAGATGAGAAGCTCATCAATGAAAGTAAGATGAAGCTTGCTACAAAATTCGAGATGAAAGACTTGGGCATGATGCATTACTTCTTGGGTCTAGAGGTGTGGCAGAAACCGGATGAGATTTTCCTGTGCCAAGAAAAATATGTTGTAAATATTCTAAAGAGATTCAGAATGATGGATTGTAAAGCCATCCCTACACCTATGGTGAAAAATCTGAAGTTATTGAGTAATACATCTTCAAAGACATTGGATGTCACCATGTATAGACAGATGATTGGTTCGTTGATGTACTTAATAAACACAAGATCAGATATATAATTTGCGGTGAACACATTGAGTCAGTATATGGTTGAGAAGAGATGTTTTCACTTGATTACAACAAAACATGTGATGAGTTATCTTAAAGGTACAATTTACTATGGACTCAAATATGCTTCAGATCGTGAGATAATCCTGCAAGGATTTACTGATTCAGATTGGTCCAGTAGTGTTGCAGACCGAAAAAGTACATTTGGATGTTGCTTCAATTTGGGAACGGTTATGATCTCATGGTTCAACAGGAAGCATACTAGTGTGGCGCTCAGTATGGCTGAGGCAGAGTATATAGCAACATGTTTAGGTAGCAACAAAGCAGTGTGGCTTCGGAAGCTTCTTGCATAATTGTTTGATATTGAGATAGAGGTGACTTGTATCTGGTGTGATAACCATAATTGTGTGAAGTTGACAGAGAACCCGATGTTTCATGACAAATTCCAAGCATATCGAGATCAGCTACCATTATATCAGAGAGATTGTATGCAGAGGGATACTCCAGTGAAATAGTCTAGTACGTCGATTTACTGCTACTCCAGATAAATAGTCTGGTACGTAGAGGGATACTCCAGTCAAATAGTCTGGTACGCCAAGTTACTACTACTCCAGTGCAATAGTCTAGTACACAGAGGGCTACTCCAGTGAAATAGTCTAGTATGTCAAATTACTGTTACCCCAGTGAAATAGTTTGGTACGCAGAGTGATACTCTAGTGAAATAGTCTGGTACGGACGTTACTGACTGTGGCACCAGTCAACATAACCTTGCACAAGGTCAGCATATGTCGATCTTTCAGAGCTGGTGAGTTACCCAACTTTTCAAGCTGGTGGGCCAACCTGTGTGGTTGGTGATGTTTCCTAGCCTTGGGCTAGATGGGTAGTGTGTGCGCACTACATCACCTAATCCTTTTGATTAGATGCATGGTCATTGTGGACCGGTTTCCTGGTGTGCCAAACAGAGTTTACTAGTTCTTTATGAAATAGATGTCAGATTATGTGTGAACTGACGAGCTACTAGTTCTTTATGAACTAGATGCCAGATTATGTGTGAGCTGGTGAGTTACTAGTTCTTTATAAACTAGATGTCAGATTCTATGTGAGCTGACGAGTTATTGGTTCTTTATGAACTAGATGTCAGATTTTGTGTGAGTCGGTGAGTTAGTAGTTTTTTATGAACTAGATGTCCAATTTTGTGTGAGCTGACAAGTTACTAGTTCTTTATGAACTAGATGCCAAATTTTGTGTGAGTTGGCAAGTTGCAGTTGCCTAGACTCCGCTTGGATTGGGTAGTAGTGCAGTTCTGTGTAAACTGACTCAACTACATATTCCAGAGCTTGTGCAGCTATGATGGTGATGCTTGTGACATGATTTGTTTGATCATGAGATAGCATGTGTGGCTATGCTACTTGTTACATGATCTATTTGATCATGAGATGGTTGTGTGGCCATATTACTTGAGACATGATATGTTTGATCATAAGATAGCCTGTGTGGCTATGGTGATGCTACTTGTAGACTGGTCTGCAAGACCATGTGATTATTTCCCATGCCATGTGAGATGGATGGATGTGTTTGAGACCACTACATGAAGAACATCTTAGTTAATGCCTCCCTAGCTAAGAGGGAGTGTTGATATTTCGACAGTTGCGGGAGGTATTAACCTCCATGTGTAACCTTTGAATTAGAATAAAATATTATGAAAGTAAGAGAACCATTAAACAGATGTGTGGAAACGCTATAAGAGAAGTCATCCCAAGGATAATAATAACAAAAGAATAGAAAACCCTAGAAAGAGAAGTTGACCCTGCCAAAAAAAGTCCAAGTAAATTATATTTGCCAGAAAAGACAGGTCGACACTGTGGGAGAAGTTCACTAGCAGAATCAGTATAAATAAGGTGACGCCTTAGCTCATTTGCACATTCACTCTCTCAGTAGAAGGAGGGCACAAGTTTGAGGAGCATCAGTTGTAGTTGCAGTAGAAGGAGGTGAAAATCTAGAGAGGGTGGTGCAATAGTTGTCGTGGTGTAGTCTCAGTCTTTCTAGTATCTCTCTTGTGTGCTTCTCTTGGTAAAGATATGCTTCTATTAGTATAGGTGCGGTCTCTTAGTATTGTATTTTTTCTACAAAAATGGTGTTTCTAGTTAGGGTTTATCTGTTGGTTCTAGTGTGCACTTGCTGAAATCATTCTATCTAAGAAAAGGTTAGTGTGCTCGGGGGTGGCATAGTGAATTCCTATGGTTGGGTGACAATGATGTGACATTGCCTATGGTTAAACGAGCATACCAAAATTTTAATACTTAACACCTTGGAATAACAACATATGTTTATAATAGGGGAAACAATTTCCCACCGAGATCAATCTAATGCTTTCTCTATGGAAAGAAGAAAATAAATCTAAACAAATCTATCGACTTAAATTTGTGCCTCAAAAAATACATCATCAACTTGAACTTGAAAAGATTATAAGTTATCTAGTTCAACAAATTCAAGTTTTCCAAAATACAATTGTTTGAACAACACCAAAATTCCATTAAAATCCCATCAAAATTTGTTATGACCCAAGGGGGGCATATATGCGGTGTAATGTAGATGATATGACCCCAAGTGGGGGTATATATGGGCCTAAATGTACATGTAACATGTGTTAGAGCCGCCATTTTTCTTTCCATTTAAAGTCGGTTTTTAGTCACGTTGTGACCCATCCATCCAAACATGTAAAGTCGGGCATGTGAAAATGAAAGAGTCTAAATCAACAAGTGGTTAGTTGGCCCTTGGAAACGGGAAGAGGTGTCAGAATCGAAACATATGTAAATAGTACGGGCATATCGTTCCCAGAGAGTCGGGTCCTGTCAAAAGTTAGTCTTTACGTGCCCCAGGTCGAGTCAAGCAATTAATGGAAGTCGTTTCGGCAAGCGTTGTGGCTATTATCCATTCATCACGAGGGCCAAAGGAATGAAAAATTGCAGTGTTCGCATCACGTATGCCCTGCAAACCTTATCGCATGTACTTTGCATGCAGGGATGTGTTATGGAAGATCTTTGGTTCAATCTGAAACATCTAGTCGCCATGAATTGAGTATTCTTTGGCACGATTCTTCCTTCCGTCCAATCCGTTATAAATATCAGAGTTTCTACACTCATTTGGTCCGCGAAATCAGATTCGGGTTGTGTCTGTAAGTTTTCTAGCAGTACCAGGTCAATCAAATTCTCCATTTTGGGCATTCGCTCGATATACTCGCACAAGATAGATATTGGTCGCGCCATGGTGACTTTTCAAAACATAAATAAGGGCGCGCGAAGTGGTAGGATTGCTAGACCCGAGCCCCAAAGTGATTGGGATTCTTTCTCACTCACAACAGGCATTCCCGAGGATAAAAGGGGAATTTTCTCGTCGGTCACAGGAATGACGGCATCACACAGCACAAAACCTGGAGTGGAAGGAACTGTGTGGGAAAGAAGGACAGTAGAAGCCTTGTCTCCTCAATGGCGGATATCTCGGAGAAGAGGCAGACCAAGGAAGAACAAGGAAGTTGCGGAAACTCGAATCTCAGATGAAACGCGTGCACGATCGATCACTGAAAAATTACTGATGCGTGTCGTCCGCCTGGAACCTTTGGAAGGTACCAGCTGATAAAGAGGGAGTAGGACAAGGAGGATGGATGCCTTGAGCTCAAATGATCAAGAGACAACTCAGCAGCTAAAACAAGCAAAGATAGCCCTCACCGAACTGTACCAAGAAAATAGAGAGTTGAGACAACAACTAGCGACAAAGATCACATAAACATCAACAACACAAGGTCGCAAAGGGAACATGACGTGGTTAAAAAGACAGCTCTGGGAGGCGAAAGATACGATTGTACAATTGCGTGAAGCATAACGGTTGTCAGAAGAAAGGAATGCCAAACACTCTAGAGAATGTGAAGCGGCCCAAGAGATAGTCTGTGTAGCTCTCACCAGCGAGCAAAAGAAACAATATTAGCCGAGTATTTTCCTGTATTCGTAAACAGAAGGCAAATCTTGATGATTTTTTAAGGAAACATCGCCCGAGACATTTTTCCATCTTCATAACGGCCGTGACTACCTACCTCCACTTGCCATGTAATCTTCCTCCTAGCACATGAACGCGTGACAGAAAATCAGAGCAGTTACAACAGACAGCGGGACTCTGACAGACACTTGTCCATCCAGATACCCAATCGACAAACCGAACCCCCGTGGTGGATTATAATGATCATGATGTAGCCAGATGTGCCTTTTGTCTATTTTTGGAAACGTCATGCGAAGAGTTTTGTAACGTAGAACAGTCAATCCCCTAGTTCGTAGAGTCAGCAGTTAGAAGAGTAGGGCAGCCCAAGCACGCCCTCTTTTATATATTTTACCTTTTCGATGTAAGCCAGGTTGGTTGGAAAAATTGGTATAAACAGTAGTTGTTGTATGTAATTTGAGTTCGACCGAAATTTAATGCAAAGGTCCTGTAACTTTGACGAAAAGATTCTAATTGTAGCAGTTGGATGTATTGTTTTCCCTTTCTCGCGTACGTGCTTCCTGTTATCTTTATTCATATCGTTTTCTGTCTATTTCAGAAAGAATTTTCGAACCTGTGGATTCGTTGTGCAACGCCCCTTGTTCGCGCCACTTAGACAAAACGTTTTCTTCTAAAAGTTAACTATGAATTCACTCGCAGTGGTGCTCCTAGTTGCTTCTTGTAATTTCTGTCCACCACACATTACTATTTTTCACTGAAGATTGTTGCTCGCTTAGCCTTTTACCTCTCAAAGTTCGGCCACCAAGGCATTTGTTTCTGTTGTTTCCTCAAATCAACTCCATATCCCAAAGTCTTATTTTCTTGCACCAATATAACCATAACCTATTATACCAAAGTGTTAAATCTAGCCATTGCTTTAAAATCCATATCCCACGCGGAGATCGCGCCCCCCGAGAGAGCCCTCTCCGGATCTAAAAGGCTAGTTTCGGGTCTCAAAGTTGGTTGAAAAAATTACCTTCGTCGTTTGTTTATCATTCGAACAGATTTATGAAGTGCTAACATTCTGGCGCCGTTGTCGGGGATGAAATTGAATAGATTTTCTCTGGGAGAACGACTAACATTGCACTTTGACCCCTAAGGGTAATAGAAGGACAAAAATTTATATCGGTTGAAACCTTTACCCTAGCAACTCCAAATCAAAAAGACTAGTAGCATCAAGTAGCGCAGTTCAGGAACCCTGGCTCCGAAGACGATATATACCAGAGCAAATCATGACACAAACCCTACGGAGCCTGTGTATGAACCCAAGAAGATTTTGCGCAAAACTAGAGAGCAAGTGTTGGACCCATTATATTACCTAGACAAAAGTCTATCCATACCAAAATACGGCGTGCAAAGCATCAACGACCTTGAGTTTGACGCATTCTTCAAACAAACCCTTTTTAGGTCTAAGTCAAAAACCAGCTTGGACGATACAATTTTTGACTCGAAAAAATTCCAAGCCCTATTGTCTAATAATACCCCTCAAACTCCCAACCCTCCTAGAGCCATGTGCACGAGATTCACCACCCTCATTCTGTCAGCCCAGCTGCATGACCTGCCCCAAAATTATAGCCAGAGAATTAAGCTCTACGCTGCTGAAGGGAGTGTTTCGTCCCAGAAGCATCTAGATGGGTTCAACGATTTCATTTACCTGGAAGAGGCAGACTATGCAGACACAAAAATGAGGTTATTTGCACAGATTTTTGTGGGGGAGATGAGGAAATGGTTCAAATCCCTACAACCAGCAAGTATTCAAGACTTCGTTGCATTCGAAACATCTTTCATCAATAGATGGGGGGACAAGAAGAACCCCTTGCAATTGTTAATGCAATATAATAATATGAAGAAGGAGTCAGAGGAGACGGTGCAGGAATTCTCAGCTTGTTTCATGAAAGTTTATAACTTGATTCCTGTAGAAGTCCAGCCACCTCCCAGGGTTGCGCAGTTATGATACATCGACTCCTTTGATAACGATTTTGCCTTGTTATTTAGAGAGCGAAGATCAATGAGTCTAGATGTAATAATGAGCAATGCAATCGAAGTCGAGGTGAATATGATGGCGTCAGGGAAGATCAAACCAAGATTTAACAGAGCAGATAAGATGCCCCAAGGAGACACGCATCCATCAACGTCGAGATCCGCAGATGACAAATTCGACTTAATGATGAGAACCATGGAGAAGCTAATGGAGAAAATGTTTGTAGGAAACAGACCCGCTGCCCGAGAATAACATGACCCCCAGCCCTAAGGAGGGTTCAAGTTCCTCAGATCAGGCAGAGGGAGCAGAGAGATCAAGGAGACCAACAGACAAGGCCCTCGTTCCAAAACAACTATGTGGATAAAGATTTCGATCAGATGTTCAAAGACCAAATGCATTGTTGCGATGACAAGAACCCACATGTGTTTTTGACAAAGAGTGAACATGATCAGTACATGAGCAGAGACGACGATGTTATGCTGGAGACAGATGATGCATGGATTGGAGAAACCAATGACGCATTGTCCTGGGAAACGAAAGAATTCAGAGAGGGGTATTAGAACGCTATCATGCAGTTTCAGAGGAAATATAACCTCGGGAGAAAGGAAGCGTCTGCTGAGCCTCAGCAGACTAACCCCATAAGGAAACCTTCGGCAGACACCCCTTCCACAAGCCGACTGAGGCCGGACAGCGCGACCAAGGATGCCACAGAGAAGAACAATTCGAAGCAAGAAGCCCTTAAGAAAACTCCAGAAACGAACAGAGAAGCAGGTGGAAAAGAGGTAGAGAAAGTCTGTCCTCCCTTTAATTTTGAGAATGAAATGGATAAAATCAAAATCTTTGTCTCGTTCAATGAACTCATCATAAAGAGGGAGTATCGGGAATAGATTATTAAAATGTTGAAAACCGGGGGGGGCGATACTTTGAATGTACAAGATGATCACCCCACTATTCTTTTTGGTCCGCGCGTCTAGGAGACAAGTGATACCGAGGATGTACCTTCGTTCTATGTCAGTCTGAAGGTTCATGACATGACCCTGCACAATGCCATGTTGGATTCAGGCGCATTGCATAACCTCATGCCAAAGGTGATCATGGATGAACTGGGTTTGGATATCACTAGAACCTATAAGGACCTTTTCTCTTTTGATTTGAGGAAAGTCAAGTGCTTGGGTCTCATCAAGGACTTGGTTGTGTCAATGGCCCAAATTCCTTTAAAGAACATGGTTATGGACGTAGTCGTGGTGGACATAGCCCCTAATTTTGGCATGTTGTTGTCCAGATCATGGGCTGAGAAGTTAAAGGGGACCTTGCAAATGGACATGTGATACGCCACCATTCCTATCTTCGGCCAGGACAGACGGTTGTACATGGAAGTGTTGTTGAAATACATGGTAAGCCACAAAACGCAGCAAAACAACCACCCCATATACTCCATTCACATTGAGGTTGGTTCTTCTATTTTCCACAATGATTTGAGTTTTGAAGAGGAAGAGCCAACAGTCAGAGTGAAGGTCGATGAGGAAACCACGCAGAAATCAGCAGAGTGCACCGACCTAAAAGACTGCATAGAAGACGAGGTATGGAACATGAGTTTCGATGGCGCTGTTAGCAAGGAAGGAGCAGGTGTCGAGATGTGGGTAAGCCCCCCTGAAGTGGGCATGAAGCTGCGCTCATACAAGCTCGTGTTCGAATGCACAAACAACATGGTCGTGTATGAGGCACTGATTCTGGGCCTAAAGGTGTTGAAAGAATCAGGCACAAAGAGGATAGCAGTGTGCATAGACTCAAACCTGGTCATAAACCAAGTTAAAGGCATATACCAAACAAAGCACCCGAGGTTGAGAGCGTACAGAAACATGGCGCTGGACCTCCTCAAGGAATTTTCAGAGTATGACATATCGGCTATCCCAAGGGAGCAAAATCAAATCGTCGATGTGTTGTCCACCTTGGCCTCGATTTTTAAGATCCCCATCTTCCCAAACAAAAAGTACGAGATTGAAGTCAAACATAGGCCGACGGTGCCTGATAATATAAAATACTGGCAAGTGTTTGAGGATGACGAGCAGGTAAAAATATTTCTTCAGATGACCAACGAGTTCGCTAATACAAACATTGATGACGAATGTTGTTGTGACGAAGATTGGAGCATGGTTGCGTGCAGTAGTGATGACCCTTTCCAGAACCAGATCGTAGGAAGGGACATAATTCAATTGAAAAATAATATCATTACGAAGGAGTTAGTGCCACTAGAAAAGTTGTTTGACGAAAACGACGTGGCTAAAAATCCCAAGATCACTGCAAGCAAAGAGGACGTGGAGGACTGCAACATCAGGACTAAGGAGAACCCGAAAATGATAAAATTATCGAAAACGCTAAGTCCAGAGGTCAGGAAAGACTACGTCAAAATCATGAAGGATTTCCCCGACGTTTTCGCATGGAGCTATGACGATTTGAAGGTGTATGACACCGAAGTAATTCAGCATGTCATCCCTCGCAAAGAAGATCAGAAGTCGTTCAAACAGAAGCTGCGATGGATAAATCCCCTATTACTGTTGTTGATCGAGAAGGAGGTAAAGAAATTGTTCGAAGCTAAGATTATCGTTTCTTTAAGATTCTCGAAATGGGTAGCTAATTTGGTACCTGTAAGAAAGAAGAGCGATGAGATAAGACTGTGTGTGGACTTCCTAAACTTGAACAAAGTGTCCCTAAAAGACTACTACCCTCTCCCTAAAATGTACTATATCCTGCAAAAGGTGGTAGGGTCCCAGAAGATGTCCATGTTGGATGTCTTTTCGGGGTATAACCAGATCATGGTCCACCCAGACAACAGAGAAAAAACAACTTTCACAACCCCATGGGGAACGTTCATGTACGCCAAGATGCCCTTCGGCCTGATGAATGTTGGAGCTACTTTCCAAAGGGAAATGGACATTGCGTTTGTCGATGAAAAGGACAAGTTCATTGTGATATATCTGGACGACATCACAGTGTATTTCGCCTCCGATGAACAACACCTCGAGCATCTGAAGAAAGTTTTCTAGAAGTGCAGGAAGTTTGGCATATCGCTAAATCCAAAGAAATCACATTTCGGGGTGGAAGAAGGGAACTTGTTGGGACATATTATCTCGAAGGAAGGCATTAAGATAAACCCCAGTCGAGTCGAAGGAATCTTGAAAATTGGCACTCCGCACAGTAAAAAAGAAGTGCAGTCCTTCCTAGGAAAAGTAAACTTCCTGAGGAGATTCATCCTGAACCTGGAAGAAATCATAAAGCACATAACTTACATGCTCAGGAAGGGAAACGAGATCAAGTGGAACTCGAAGACCAAGAAGTCTTTTGAAGATATCAAGGAGGCGTTGACTAAAG
>ML806368.1:111714-122810 GCA_009831015.1 Picea engelmannii | reverse complement strand
CATTTAAAGGAAGAAGCATAAACTTGGCACATAATTTTATCTTGCATATTTTAACACATGAAGCAAGGTCCTGTAAAGTTTATTTTTATGAAGTAGAGGGTGCTTGCATAGCATAACAAGTCAGCCTTCTATTTTCAGATCAACAATCGATCGTAGCTCTACCAGAAAAAGATAAAAAAGGCCTTTGACAAGCATTCCAAGCCAGAGGATTTCCGGTTCGGTGATCTAGTGTTGAGATGGGACCCGAGGAATGAGGACAAAGGAAAGCATGGAAAGTTCGACCATCTTTGGACGGGTCCATTTAAAATCAACGATTATTGCGTGAACAATGCTTATTTCCTAGAATTTTTCAATGGAGAATGCTTTGGTTGGGGGCCTGTAAACGATAGGTTCCTCAAGCATTATCTGATGAAATAAAATATGTTTAAGTCATCTGTCATTGTAAATAGTCATTTTATTTTTTGCGTCGAGTCAGTAAGTTAGCAGAAAATTGAAGCCTGAAGCGAAGGCCCTAAGTTTATGTTGAGTCTTTAGAAGTTGTGTCTATAGGTTTAGGTTGTGTTTTGTTTTCTGTATTACAGTGCCAAAGAGTCAAAATAAGGCCCAATGGTTAGGCACCTGGTCTACTGTTATTTGCTACCTCGCAGAGAGGATAGCATCCCCGTTGGAGCTAGTTGTTAACACCACCATTTTTCTTTTCATTTAAAGTCGGTTTTTAATCGTGTTGTGACCCATGCGTCCAAACATGTGAAGTCAGGTACATGAAAATGAAAGATTCCAAATCAACAAGTGGTCGGTTGGCCATTGGAAACGAGAAGAGGTGTCAGAATCGAAGCATACGTAAATAGTATGGGCATATCTTTCCCAGATAGTTGGGTCCTGTCAAAAGTTAGTCTTTACATGCCCCAGGTCGAGTCAAGCATTTAATGAAAGTCGTTTCGGCAAGTGTTGTGGCTATTATCAGTTCATCATGAGGGTCGAAGGAATGAAAAATCGCGACATTCACATCACATATACCCCGCAAACCTTATCGTCTGTACCTTGCACGCAGGGATGAATTATGGAATATCTCTAGTTCGATCTGAAACATCTAGTCGCCATGAATTCAGTATTCTTTGGCACGATTCTTGCTTTCGTCCCATCCGTTATAAATATCAGATTTTCTACACTCATTTGGTGTGCGAAATCAGATTCAGGTTGTGCCTGTAAGTTTTCTTGTAGTCCCAGGTCGATCGAATCCTCCATTTTGGGCATCCACCCGATATACTGCACACAAGATAGATATTTGTCGCTCCATGGTGACTTCTCAAAACGTGAATAAGGGCGCGCGAAGTGGTGGGATTGCCAAACCCAAGCCCCAAAGTGATTGGGATTATTTCTCACTCACAACATGCATTCCCGAGGATAAAAGGGGAATTTTCTCGTCGCTCACAGGAATGACGACATCACACAGTGCAGATCCTAGAGTGGAAGAAACTGCACGGGAAAGAAGGACAGTAGAAGCCTTGTCTCCTCAGCAGCGGATACCTTGGAGAAGAGGCAAACCAAGGAAGAACAAGGAAGTTGTGGAAACCCAAATCTAAGATGAACCGCGTGCACAATCGATCACTAAAAAATTATTGATGTGCATCGTCCGCCTGGAACCTTTGGAAGGTACCATCCGAGAAAGTGGGAGCACGATAAGGAGGATGGATGCCTCAGGCTCAAATGATCAAGAGACAACTCAACAGCTGAAGCAAGCAAAGCTAGCCATCGCCAAACTATAACAAGAAAACAGGGATTTGAGACAACAGTTGGTGACAAAGATCATGGAAGCATCAACAACACAAGGTCGTGAAGGGAACGTGACGTGGTTAAAAAGACAGCTCCGAGAGGCGTAGAATACGTATATACAGTTGCGTGAAGCACAACGACTATCAGAAGAAAGGAATGCCAGACACTCCAGGGAATGTGAAGCGACCGAAGAGATAGTCCACGCAGCTCTCACCAGCGAGCAAAAGAAACAAGATTAGCCGAGTATTTTCCTGTATTCGCAAACAGAAGGCAAATCTTGATAATTTTTCAAGGAAACATCGCCCGAGACATTTTTCCATTTCATAACGACCATGACTGCCTACCTCCACTTGTCGTGCACTTTTCCTCCCAGCACATGAACGCGCGGCAGAAAATCAGAGCAGTTACAGCAAACAACCAGACTCTAACAAACACTTGTCCATTCAGATACCTGATCGACAAACCAAACCCCCGTGGCGGATTACAATGATCATGATGTAGCCATATGTGCCTTTTGTCTATTTTTGGAAACGTCATGCAAAGAGTTTTGTAACGCAAAACAGTCAGTCCCCTAGTTCGTAGAGTTACAGTTAGAAGAGTAGGGCAGCCCAAGCGACGCCCTCGTTTATATATTTGATCTTTTCGATGTAAGCCAGGTTGGTTGGAAAAATTGGTATAGACAGTAGCTATTGTATGTAATTTCAGTTCGACCAAAATTTAATGCAAAGGTCCTGTAACTTTGATGAAAAGATTCTAATTGTAGCAACTGGATGTATTGTTTTCCCTTTCTCGCATGCGTGCTTCCTGTTATCTTTATTCATATCTTTTCCTGTCTATTTCGGAACGAATTTTCGAACATGTGGATTCGTTGCGCAATGCCCCTTGTTTGTGCCACTTAGACAAAACATTTTCTTCTAAAAGTTAACTCTGAATTCACCCGCAGCGGTGCTCCGAGTTGCTTCCTGTAATTTCTGTCCACCACACATTCCTATTTTGCACTGAAGATTGTTGCTCGCTTAGCCTTTATCCTCTCAAAGTTCGGTCACCGAGTCATTTGTTTTTGTTGTTTCCTCGAATCGACTCCATAGCCCAAAGTCTTATTTTCTTGCGCCAATATAACCAGAACCCATTATACCAAAGTGTTAAATCTAGCCACTGCTTTAAAAGCCATATCCCGCGTAGAGATCGCGCCCCCCAAGAGAGCCCTCTCTGGATCCGAAAGGCTAGTTTCATGTCTCAAAGTTGGTCTAAAAAGTTACCTATGTTGTATGTTTATCAGTCGAACAGATTTACGGAGTGATAGCAACGTGTAAATATATATGTAATAGGGTCGACCTAGTAGTAAAGGGGCCTCATGTGCAAGTGTGAATGGCTATATATAAGAGATCATGTAATTATAGGGGAGGTGAATTGTGAAGTATAAAAGGTAATTGGTTATTTGGATGGGGTTACCCTATTCTTTAAGGAGTTATTATGTAACATGTATATATTGGAGTTGTGCTCCACGCTCACATTCTGTACATGGTGTGTACTTCTGTTATGTTATGATAATTTAAGAATCTGGTTCATTTCACACTTACACATGAGGCCCCTTTACTATTAGGCCGACCCTATTACATATATATTTACACGTTACATGTACATTTAGGCCCATATATTCCCCCCTTGGCATCATATCATATACATTTAGCCCCATATATGATCCCCTTGGGTCATAACATAGTACCCTCCTTCGGAAAGCTTAGTTCTCAAAGCTTTGCAATTAAAGGCTTCACATGTGATGAAACCAAGTAATATGATTTCCTTATGTTCTTGGTTTCTTCCTTCCATTCATGATGATCCATCCATCCAAAATCAATTATTTTCGGCATAATCCTTGGTGTCTAGTTGTCGCATGATTTTCTTTCCCTTGATTCCATGTATCATTGTTGAATCTTCTCCAATTTGTTGTAGATGTTGGTCTATGATAATATCTTCTGGAATAATGGTTTTGTGATGCCATATTCCATGAATAGTGATGAGTATTCCATCTTCTTCCTTGATAATGATGATATTGATCTTCTTGTCTTCCTTGAAATCTTTCCTGACAATGAGGGTGTCGATATGGTTTGACATTTGATGGCTTTTCTTCATTCTGCACACCCATTTCATCTATCTTATTTTCAAAGACAATGGCATCCTCAGTCATCTTTGCTTGGTCTTTGATTACTCTAGCCTTGGATATAATACCATCATATTTGGCATGTACATCCTCTAGATGGAGTTCAACTTCTTCAAGTATCTTCTGGTGACCTTCTTGAATCTTGTCTTCTTTCTCCTTTTGAAGATGCAATGTGACCACATCTATCAAATTTTGATGTCCTTCTTCAATTCTAGATTGCATTTCTGATTTTACCTCATCAGTGTTTAGGGATTCTTCAACCTTCTTGCAAATTTCCTCTTCAAGTCTTTTGGTAAGTTCTTCATCCAAGATCCTTTCTTTTTCTTGAGTTTGACAATGCTTTTTTTCTTCTTTCAATCTCTTAACCTCATCCACTAGTTTTTTTTTTATGGTTTTGTAATCTACATATGTCTTCTTCTTTGTTTTTCAATTCTTCCCATGAATCATCATTTTCCCACTTTGTTTTGCTACTCTTTTCTTGATTTAAGTTCTTAATATCCTTAATGAGTGATTCATTAAGGATTGCAACTTGGCGAACTCATTGTTTTTCTTTGTAATACATTTTTTTAGCTCTTCATTATCCTTTTGCAATTTGGAGACATTTTATTTCTATTACTTTAATTCCACTTGAATTTTATGCATTTCCTCTATTTTGTTTATCCTTGATCCATTTATTTGAGAATAATTCTTCAAATACTTCCCATGTGGTGCTTCTTCGAGTACCTTAGTCAAAGCTATACCACCACTTGCCAACTTCACCATTCAAACAAATACCTGCCCCAAAAGGAGTCTTACAATGTTTCTTAATCATTCCCAACCATTCCTCGAGAATAATTTCATCATTGTCTTCATCTCCACTAAAGCTAGGTATTGTCATTGATTCTTAATTGAGGTCTAACCCAAACCTCAAATTCCAACCTCAATATATTAAGGATAAAGATCTAAAATAGTTGTAATCCTTGTTCCAATATGCTCTTATATGTGTTATCTTTCCAATGGATTTTTAATCAGCTCAATCGAACATTCCAATCAAACATTATGATAGTTTTAAGTGAACATACCTTTGAAACCCTAGTTTGGAGTTTGTCCTCCTAGCCGACCTTCCTTCCAATGTATCTCTGCAATTTCGGCCCTTTTGAGTCTGAAATTGGGACTTGTAATCCTTTGATATGTTCTCTCTTCAATGCCACAGGTCTGAGCAAAATTGGATGTGCCAAGTGGAAGTTTTGGTAACTTCCCCACACCTTGCTGATTTTTTTCCCTATCAGGAGAGCGAAGTTGTACAATGTGCCCCACACAATAATTGATATCCAATTCTAAAAATTTTACCAGAAGTACTACATGTTGTCCATTGTCCAATTCAATAGGTCTCACTCAATTATGAAGAATATATCACTATTTTACCCAAAACACCTGTTTGAGACTAGCCAATAGGACTAGTAAGATTCCTTATCTTCCACAGGGTGTATCTCCGAAATTATGACCACCCAGGAGTTGAAATTTGTACCAAAGATACCTTGATATTTCTTCTGAATAACCTCCAATTTTCATATTATGAAGCATCCCAGAAAAAATGTTATAGTGAAAATTTTAATATGAGTTTCTTGAGGAAGCAAAACCCTAGGATCGGTGCTCTGAAACCAAATGTAATGAAACCGATGCTTAAATTATCATAACAGAGCATAAGGATACACCATGTACAGAATGTGAGCATGGAGCACAACGCTAGTTTAGATAAGTTACACAATAACTCCTTAAAGAATAGGGCACCCCCCTCCAAATAACCAATTACCTTTTATACTTCACAATTCACCTCCCCTATAATGAATACATGATCTCTTATATATAGTCATTCACACTTGCACATGAGGCCCCTTTAGTACTAGGCCTACCCTATTACATATATATTTACACATTGTGTGTACATTTAGGCCTGTATATGCCCCCCATGCGGGTCATATCATATACATTTAACCCCATATATGTTCCCCTTGGGTCATAACAAAATCCCATCATAAAATCAATAATTAAGTAAAAAACATAGCTTAGGGACATCTAAAACAACGCCAAGGAGATATTGAGATGAAATCCTCACCTCAAGATCTTATTTTGACTCCTCATCCTAGTGGTCTCCAATTTGACACTAGCTGATGAAAATGATGGGATGAAATTTCAATGAGTTGGCTACAAATGGGAGCCCTTGAAATAATTTAAAGGGGAGATCGGATTGGGAATAATTAGCAGCGAGTTGTTTATATAAAGAAAATAGAGCATCATAGAAGTTATTTCAATGCGTGAAGATTAAATTTTTAACACCTAACCTGGCTTGTTTCATGTGTCTAAACTGACATTACGTGCAACATTTGCTTTGCAACATGGTACATATTCTTCATGACCTATGTCTATGTGTGACATCTATACAAATTTTGTGTTCCATTTTTTATTAAGATATTTGAAGTCCTTTCAAGCCAACTCTAGTATATAATAATATGTCGTGGCCATTCTTTCTAATGCCATAGTCTAATTTTTTCCCTTGATTCTTGGCGAGTAATGATGCTTCTTCTTTCCCTTGTGTTCACCTAACTTTGTCTATTTATCCTTGCCAACACAACCACTAAAGCTACTGCGTTGAACATGGAAAATGAAAATGAAAAAATAAAATGAATGTAGATGTTATCTTATGATTTATTTTTTTTAGTTTTTCTAAGTGTACGAGAATTTAACTTAGCTAATATGAACCTCATTTCATCATAGCTTTTTTTAACAAGTATAATAATTAATATCAAACTACCAGAATTTAAGTTTTTCTTTTGAACATATGAAGTAGGATTTTTTTTTCTTAACTTTTTTTTCCAAAGGAAAAAACGTACTTTTCTATTCGAGGAGAACGAAAGTACAATTTGAAGGTGCCCAAAGCACTTACAAAAAGATATCAGAGGAATGTCTGCCTTCAAAGTGACATCATCAATATGACTACAATTTTATCATCAATACCTATGCATCAAAAAGTCAAAAATTACATCCTCAACAATATCATCCAAAAAATATCAGTACAGTTCATTGAAAGTTAGACATTTATCATCTCATCCAAGAGACTAACAAACATTTCATTTGCCTCTCCTAAATGTGAAATAATATGAAAGGATCTGGAATGGACAGTCCCTACTTTGACAAAGTGTGTACTACATAATTTCGCTCTCGAAAGATGTGTTGATATTGAATTTGAAATAGTGATTTTGAAACATCTAAAGTTTGTTGGGCTAGGGCAATCAAATTGATATTTTGAATTCATCCCTCTTTTTTCATCCACTTAATTACCAAAAGAGAATCGCCCATCATAGTAGTAAGCCTGGCATTTTGGTTATTGGAAAACCTTAAAAGAGATAACATAGATAGAAATTATGCCCTATTATTGTTGCATTCTCTTGCATTTTCCTTAAAGGAGAACTTATGTTCATCGATAAATAACATAAAACCAAGTCCACACACATGATCTTGGCACACACTATCAAAAAAAGCCTAGGGGGAACCATGATAAAAAATGAGCTCCTAAATATGTCTACCATCCTGTGCTTTAACAATTTTTTAATAAAGAGTGAAAGTATTAATAACTCTAAGGGTCACAATTTCCATAGACATGCGTTTCATTTCAAAGATTTCAGTGTTCCTTTGTGTCAAGATGCTCCAAGACACCACAAGGGGAAGTGCACAAAATTATTTTAAATGCCTCTTTGAAAACCACTCCTTCATACACTCATCAACATTGAATGTAGACCATGAATCTTGGATGCTCAAGGATTTCAACACTTCTTTCCAAAAAAACTTAGAATACTTGCAATGAATAAATAAATGGGAAATATATTCTCCATTTTCCTTGCACAATACACATATGCCAAGGCCACTCCAACATCATTTCTGTAAAGTATCCTGGGTTAGTATTTTACCTGTGAGGATCAACCACATGAAAATTATTCTCTTGGGTGGACCAAAGATTTTCCATAAATATTTCCACCACCAAACATGATTCGGAATTCGATCCTCCACCAAAACTTGATATTTGTATTTTGTAGTGTATTGACCACCCGTAATATCATATATCCAGACTAGTTCGTCTCTTTGGTATACAATCCTTACATGGCCTTTATTCAATGTCGAAAGGAAGAGATCCCAAAACGGTCTCCATTCAACAGGGATCCCTAATTGAACGATAGTGTACCAGCTTTGTCTTGATATTGTTGTGGAAGCCTCATCAACAATCAAGTCTAAAGTATCCCTCACATGAAGTTGAAGCCATTGTACCAATTCAGTCGGAAGAAACATATCCAGTGAACACCCCATAATCGCATCTACTCCAACCCTGACTGTCGACCCTCTCCTAACCTTCCAAGCAATAAATTTTCTAATAACTCTAAAGGAAACCAAAAGAGCTTTCCATTGGTTGGATACACCATGTGTGCTCTTGTTTATTTCCTTACCCAGACAATTATAGAACCATTCTCCAAATATTTATCAATAAGAATATCACGCCAAATACTAGATTTATAAATGAAATTCCAAAGAGAGCGAGCCAATAGAGCTTTACCAAATACAAAGATGTCTTTAAACCCCAACCTCCCCATTTCTTTGGGAGAACAATTTTCTTCCAACTAGTTAGATGTAAACCTCTGAACTCACCGCTTTCTCTCCACAAGTAATTGAAACACAACTTTTTGATCTGGTTCAAGATTCCTTTCAGAATGTAAGCCAACAAATGCCAGTAGACTGGTATTGCTTCTAGTATAGACATGATCAAAACCAAACAACCAACATGCGAGATAAATCTATTAAACTAGAATTGAATTCTACTCTCTATCCTTCCAACAAGCCACATCTAGTCCTTCTTTTTGTAGTTGTTGGGTTTTATGCAAAAAACTAAGTATTTCATCCCTTCATCAATGTCTCCTCGAACAAAGGAGATTAGGGTATCAATTATATCCCCTAAATGATCATTCATTGCATATGCATATGAATATGCAACAAACTTATATATGTTTACCTCCATACATGTACCGTGACAGTAAAGTTGCAAAATATCCAAAAACCTTTGAATTTCCTGTTTAGAACCAAAGTAGAATAATAAAATATCATCTATTAATAAAACATGTGTTAGAGAAAGTCGCCTTCCTACTGCCACCCCTTTTATCAACCTGTGAGACTTAGCTTCCTCGAGGCATCTGCTTAAACCTTCTGCGACCAGGAGGAACAAATATGGTTATAATGGGAATCATTTCCTGAGACCCCTGGAGGGTTTAAAGAAAGGAGCAGTAGAACAATTGATTAATAATTCCATTTGAACAGATGAAACACAATCCATAATCCATTTCACCATGTTAAGAGAGAAGCCAATCTAGAGTAACATAAGATGGAGGAAAGTCCACAAGACCCTGTCATATGCCTTCGAGAGGTCAAGCTTTATGATTAATGAAAGAGATGAATGAGATTTGACACTGTGAAGTAACTCTTGAGCATAACCAATAGTCTCATGAAATTTCCTTCCCTTCAAAAAACCAAATTGTTCTGCAGAGATAACATGAGCTAGAATAATCCCTAGGGATCCTAAGAGCAATCACTTTTGATATAATTTTATAAACCATGTTGCACAAAAAAATGGTCTATAATCAAAGAAAGTCTTTGGATTATCCGATTTAGGAATGAGAGCCATAAATGTTGACTCAATGTTACCAGGGATGTTACCCATATGTCAAACTTCTTCAACAACTCTAAGTAAATTAGGACCAATCACATCAAATAAATGAATATAGAATT
Source organism: Picea engelmannii (assembly GCA_009831015.1). Classification (NCBI taxonomy): domain Eukaryota; kingdom Viridiplantae; phylum Streptophyta; class Pinopsida; order Pinales; family Pinaceae; genus Picea; species Picea engelmannii. The sequence continues at coordinate 113,071 of ML806368.1, read as the reverse complement.
CGACTGTCTAGCCATCTGATCTTTTTTAAAAGTATTCATAACCTCCAAAATCTCTTCCAAATTGACTTCCCTGAACTACTCAACGTCCTCCCCTTCCTCCACTGGGCAAGGATACTTGTTTATAAGCCTCATAATTTTATCTGATGGACAATGATACATATATTTATATATATTACCAAAGTATTGATTACTCGATAGAGCAAGTTCATTAAACGATCTGACTTTCCATCCGTCTTCATCAGGTAATTCTCGTATATAATTCTTTGTTCTCTTGTAGTTAGGAAAATTATAGAAAAAATTTGTATTCAAAAATTAATTTTATTTTACTGTGAGTCGTATCATTTACATTTAAATTAAATGTATTGTCTTATCAAAATGCAAAAAATTCAATTTCATTTTTAAACATACATATCAAATTTAATTTTTGAACATATGAAACAATAATTTTCTTTAATATATGTTATAACGATTACATTTAAAGTGTTGATTTATAATTTTGTACAAAATTAATTAACAATTTAGATAATCTTTATATAAGCGGTGAATTAACTTTTTGAATAGTATTTTAATTTTTTTTCCACTAAAAAAATACAGTAAGTTTAATTATAAAAACAAAATTACATTGGTAGATGTTGAGAGAATTCAAAAACTGCCTTTACAAGGTTGTAGCTTTAGTCAAAAGACTCTCACCTGCAATTCCAAAAATTTATTTCAAAAAAACCTAGACTAGGATCTATACTAGTGAAAAATCATATACAATTCTCATTAAAATTTCCAATAATGTATAATCATCTTTATACACTAAGAGAATTTAGTTAATCTTCCTGAATGACTTCATTTTGTCTTTCCACGAAGAGACACTGATCACAGAACTCAATAATTAGCAAAATAAATTTAGAACCAAGGAGCATGAATGCATTCAAAGGAGTACATAGAGTGCTCTCAGTGATCACCTTCTAGATTCTATTTTTCAGCACCACTCCATCCTTAGATGGTGTGTATGCTAGGCTAGTAGAATGTCTTGAAAATTAGGTTGTAAAGTGAAATTGTGAAAATTAAATTATCCTTTCATCCATTGAATCAGAAGGAGAGAGTCTATGTCATGTCTCTAAGATACCAAACCAATTTAGAGCAGTGAATTTTCAAATAGTATTTATATAATGGTAGTTTTTTTAGTTAATTTGTATTTATAGAACCATTTTTTTAAACTTTCTTAACATTAAAGAATGGAATTAAAAAACCAACCCTAACTAATAATCTCTCTCACACACATATATAAACTATTTATAATTTACATTAAAAACATTATATATATATATATATATATATATATATATATATATATATATATATATAT
>ML806368.1:28151-78243 GCA_009831015.1 Picea engelmannii | reverse complement strand
TGACTCATGAACTGACTAAGTACATTCACTGCATAGCATATATCAGGTCTGGTGTTAACCAGATACATCAATGATCCAATCAACTGTCGGTACAAATGTGGATCAATCTCGCCTGAATCAATAGAAGCATCATTCATTTTCTTCAAATCCATCACCATCGCTGTAGGCATGGATTTGCACTTTGTCATACCGAACTTTTTCAATATCTCCACTGTATATTTTCCTTGACTCAGGAAAATCTCATCAGTCCTCTGCTGTACTTCTAGTCCCAAGAAGTAGTGCATCATACCCAGATCCTTCATCTCGAATTTAGAAGTCAATGCTTGCTTGCATTTAGCAATAAGTCTTTCTGAACCGGTGAGGAATAAGTCATCCACATACAGGACCAAGATTAGGCACTCGTTACCAACAATATGATAATATAGGTTTGGATCAACAACACTCTTGCTGAAGCCCAAACTTGTCAAGAATCCATCCATTTTCTCGTACCAAGCACAAGGTGCTTGCTTTAGTCCATACAGGGCTTTCTTCAACCTGCACACATGAGATTTCTCGTCGTGTATCACGAATCCTTTTGGTTGCTCGATATAAACTTCTTCCTCAATCTCACCATTGAGAAAGGCTGTCTTTACATCCATCTGATGTAGTTTCCAACCCATGGATGCAGCTAGTGCAATGATAGTACGGATGGAAGTGTATCGGGCTACTGGAGCAAATGTCTCATCATAGTCAACTCCCTCTACTTGTGAGTATCCTCTGGATACAAATCTCGCTTTGTATTTCTCGACACTTCCATCAGCTGCATGCTTGATCGTATAGATCCACTTGGAAGTCACTACAAACTTCCCTTCTGGTCTCAGAGCAATATCCCATACATCATTCTTCAAGATGGACTGATATTCTTCTATCATGGCATCTTGGACTGAATCAAAACAATTTAAGGATTGTTGTCACAGCTACAACACCTACTTGTAATGTAGCAAACTTAGAAATGTAGGTTAGAGGCATGATAATTAAAACAATCAAACCTGGGGTCTTCACTTCTAGTGTGTTGTTTCTCTGAATGCACTGTGATCCTTGTGGATCCATGATTGCAACAAAGGTTCCTTCCTCCTGCAAGTACCCTCATGACAATGATACACATAATATATACAAGTGCATACCTGAGAGTGCTGATACGAATTCTCCAATGGCACCTAGCTGATCTTTGATCTCTGACATCTTCATGGAGAAGATAGCAATGGAGTCACCTTTTGTCATCTTGATATTTTGAAGCTGGCCCTTCAATGTAAGAGCTTGAGTAGAAGATTATCTTCCTTACCTCGACATCATCTTCCTTCCTTTCTTCTTTCTCTTCATCGGTAGCTGTCTTTGGTAAAGCTTTTTGTATCACCCATAATAAGTCTTCCTCTTCAAAGGTGACTTGAAGTCTTGACTTCTAGGAACTGAAGTTGCTTGATCCATCAAGCCTATCTTCCACCAAGGTTCTGTTCATCATATTTTCAGATTCTTCACAAACCCTTGCCAATTGGGCTAGAAAACCTAACGGCTAGGCTAGGCTAGCAACCTTAGGTTTTGTTGGGTTTATGACTGCCAACAATAAGCCTTGAAAGTCAAAAGAACACTGGTGAGCTGAAAAGCTCCTTCAATGAGTTGCAGAAACCCTAATTCTGAAATTTCTGCAGAAAATTGCGAAACCCTAGGGCCAAAAATTTAAAATGCTTGGAAATTCACTTTGAGAGTCTCTGGAGGTGCACTGAAGGAGGCTGTACACTCCTGTCCAATTTTCAGCCCCAACGTCCAAGTGTAAAGTGTTGAAATCACCCAAAAGGAGAGGACCATACGGATTTTTTGGAAACCCTAGGAGGGTCGTACAGATTTTTTGGAAACCCTGGGAGGCCTGTATGGTTCTGCAAAAGAGGAGGACGGCTTGCTTGAAGCTTGTGTAATGGCTTCTTCAAGACCTATGCTCTGATACCATGTTGAATTTTCACTATGATAGGTTCAAGCACAAGGTTTATTTCAATTTTAGTGTTTACTTGAACCATAGACAAATGCAGCTACACCATTAACAATTTCTGCAATAACCAAGATCACAAGAAGAAATACCATGCGCATGAACACAAGAAATATCCTCGGAAACCCTTCTTAACAAGGGAAGAAAACCCAACAATCCTTTGCTATATTCTCAAGAGAAAGACCTTCCACACCATAGACCTAGCACACAAAAGGGTGCTATCAAAAACCAAGAAGGCTAGCGCCCAAGAGAGGTGCGCACTTCAACCCTAGAATATTTACTTGCTGAAATTTTCAAAATCACATGTGTGTTGTGTTTCCTCAATGGGGATATCACCTTTATTTATACTAGACTAGACACATAAAATGTGGTGTCTATTGGCACAACAGGGCTGACCTCAATAACTCAGAATATAATTAGTAATTACCATATTAATTATCTTTCACTTTATGGTGGGGCCGACCTGTACCATTTACATCACAATTAGGGTTATAGGGAAATGTAACTCTTAGACAATATAGCAAGGGATCTCACACACCCACTAGTGCTCAGCCACCAGGGGCACGTCCACTTGTGCTCAGCCAGAGGGACGTCCAACTCAACAGATCTCTATCTCACTAAGTCTCACAGGAGAATCGTCTGGACACACACTCACTAGTGCTCAGCCACTAGGGTCACGCCCACCTGTGCTCAATCACATGGATGTCCTACTCAACAGATCTCTATCTCACTGAGTCTCACAGGAGAATCATCTGGAGTACCACAACGTCTCAACTCTCTACACAAAGGAGAACAATACATCCATCACATGGGCACCTTCACCCCTCACAGGGGTACACATCGTTTCATCTCAAACGACACACCCATCTCATGGGCATCCTCCCCACACAGGGGCACACAACGTTCCATCTCAGTCTCAGAGAGGAACGACACATCCATCTCATGGGCACACCCAACTCGTGGGCTTTTTCACAGGCCGACTCACTCAGTTTGTGTCCTGGAGGATTTCTCACAAAGCTGTAAATCATTAACAGTTACGCCTCTTTACCACTCCATTTTGCCGTGGAGTGTAGGGTGTGGTGTATTGCCTTTGAATACCTCCTTGAGTACAAAAGTTATTCAATTCCTTGGAGTGAAATTTTCCACCATTATTATTCCTGAGAATTCTAATGCAACCCCCAGACTGTTTTTCCACTGTTGCTTTAAACTTCTTGGACTCGACAAATACTTCAGATTTCAATATTAAAAAATACACCCACATTTTTCTATGAAATCATCTACAAACAACAAGAAATACCTGGCACCGGAGACTGATGCAATCTTCATAGGCCCACAAACATTCGTATGAGTCAACTGAAGTACCTCTTTGGTTCTCCAAGCCCATCCTTCATCAAATGGAGCTGGGTGCTGGTTTCCCATTTGACAAGTTTCTCAAATTCCTTGTTTCTTTTGTTGAATCTCTAGAAGACCATCCACTAACCTTTCTTTAGCCAAGTGAGAAAGATGGTACAAATTCAAATGTCCATACCTTTGATGCCAAAGCATATTGGTTTCTTGAACACTTTGGCCAACAAAGCATGTTCTTTGGCCTCCTCTATATCAACCAACCTGAACAGTCCGTGATCTTCAATATCAAGAGCAATTGTCTTCTTGTTGTCCTTGTCAACCATGTAGCATTTATGGTCGCTGAAAGTAACATGTAAGTGGGGACTTTTCTTCATAATTTGACTTACTGAAAGCAAATTTTGTTCCATACTTGGCACATAGTAGACATTAAGGAAGATCAGTTACTTGCCTCCCAAGGTAATTTGTACATTTCCTTTGCCTTCTATTCTGAACTCCTTCTGACCACCAAAAACCACAGATGAAATATAAGCAACATAGTTAACAAACCAATCGTCTCTGTTGGTAAAATAACGTGATGCATTGGAATCAATATACCAAGCAGTTGACTCTCCATGATCTACTTGCTTAGCCATGAAAGTGAATAGAGCAGTCTCTTCCTTGTGCTCTGCAACATGGGTCTTCTCCTTCTGCTGAGATCCTTGCTGGTCGTGCTTCTCATCCCACAACCACTTTTTGCAAGACTTCTTCTTATGGCCCACCTTTCCAAAATAATGACATTTGAAGGTCTTTTGATTACCTAATTCATTTGTGCTATCTTGATTGTTTCTTCCATCGTTCTTTCCAGCAAACATGCCCTTTCCCTTGAAGTTTGCTGCCAATGCTAGTTCTGAACTTGCCACTGTACTTTCACTTCCAAATTGTATTATCCATCTATCTTGCTGCAAGAGCTTTGTGCATAGATATTGAAACTTTACGTCTTCGTTAGCAACAATAATATTAAGTGTTTCAATAAAATGCTCAAATGCAACTGGTAAACTCCTGAAGGTGATTACCACCATGCCTTCTTCCATCTTCTGCCTAGTGGCATTCAACTATTCTATAATTTCTTTGATATTTACCAAATGTTCATGTAAAGATTCATTCTCATTCATCTTAATGGAAAACAATGTATTTTTCAAAAAGAAGGCTCTACCTTTGTCCCAGACTTCATGCAAGTCTTTCAAGTGCTTCCAAATGGTTGCAGCATCCTTTTTAGTGCCATCATCCTGCACTTCCAGAAGCATCTCAGCGGTCATAGATAGTTTTATGAGCATTAATGCTTCTCTATTTCTCTCATCATATTTATCTTGATCTTTGCCTGTTGTTGCTGGCTGAGTTTCTTTCCCCAATGCGAGCTGATCTAGACACCTGTACTAAAAAACGGATAACATACATTGTTTCTGGGTATTATAATTTTTACTAGGGAATTTCTGGTTTCCCTCTAACATGATATTGGACAAACTACCCATTTTATCAAATAATTCTGTAGATAAAAGTGCTCAAATAGAGACTTTACCCTCACAAAATTTGTACTTTTCTCCCTCAAACTGCAGATCATGGAGAAAAAAAAATACCTGCCCACAGCAGCTGTGGTTGCCAAATACTGTTGAAAATGAGCTAGAGTCCTGCTGAATCTGCTGAAAAAACGAAAGGTTTTCTCTCTAACTACTGAATCTGTCACTGCTCAGTCAAATTTCTACCAAAACCAAAAAATTCTGAAATTACAGCAGAAAAATGCGCAGATCTGCTAAGCAACTGCTGAGACTAAGAAATTTCCCTCTAACATTGCAGAAATTACTGAAAAATGCAGATATTCAACCTGAAAACAAAATTACAGTGAAACATTCAGAGAACACGGCTGAAAAAACCGTCTCTTTTTTGATTTTAATCTTTCATTTAACTCAGTTTTTTTTTTGTTAAATCTAGCTTTAAATCGAAATAAAACTGATTTTCTCTCTTAAATTTTGAACCTAGCTTTAAATTGAGCAAAAGAATGATGTTCGTCTTTTATATCAGAAAAACAATACCTAGTTTCAGCTTGTCCAAAATCTCTTTGGCTTCTCAATGCATACCAAACGAAGTTCCTCAATGCATCATTGAACTTGGCAGTCCCTAGGCCCTTCTCTTGCTTTGCTTCGACTTCCTCTCAGTATGGCTTTGGTACCATATTACGAAAACTGAACGCACAAAGAAACCAAGAACACAAAGAGAGAACCAAGAGAGAAAAAGATTCTTGGATATAAAACAAAGAGAGCAACCATCTCTTTATAACAATGAGATGACATAAACCTAACTGCACAAACCCTAAAATGACTTACGTGTACTTTGAGTCGTTAATACAACAATTAAACATGAAGTAACCTAAAGTCAAAAAATGACATTATTAATATCCTAAGTCTATAGTCTAGATGACCTTTATATTCTGACATGTTTGCCATGCTTTCGATAAGACTTATTTCTTGAGGTTTTAACTTTTTACTCAACAACTTTGGAATTAAGCGGGTGCACAAAGTGCGAGGGTCCACAAAAATATATACTTCAATTGAGACTTTTTTTTCTCTTTTGCTAAGTGACAGTACTATTGATTAATGGTACTTGAACTTTTTCACTGACACTTCTTTAATATCTTGAATTCAAAAATACCCCTTTTATTGGATTATACAAAGTCTCTTTGGGGGATTTACTTTCACTTTACTTTTTGTAAGTTAGTTTAGTATCTATTTATATTCTTAGGTGTTGAAATTAGTGCAGTTGCAAGAGCCATTCTCCTGGAGATGGCATAAGACCCTGTGGACTAGGGTTCCCAGCACACTCCCAGGGTTTGTTGGTATAAGACCAAGCAATGAGAGCCATGGCAAAAGACCCTTGTGAGGGCCCACAGTAGATGACCGGGGTTCTTGGTCTAGGACCAAGCAGTAAGACCCTAGATGTGTTCTAGGGCCCCTGGATGTGTTCCAGGGAATCCTTGCCCGGTGCTTGGATTTATCCTTGGATGTGTTCCTTGGTGGTTGATATCAGTCCCTAGATGTGTCTAGGGCCCCTGGATGTGTTCCAGGGAACCCTTGCTTAATGCATGGGTTGATCCTTGGTCTTGTACCTTGGTGGATAAGACCCTAGATGTGTTCTAGGGCCCCAAATGTGTTCTGGGGCAACCTGGTCTTTGACCAGGTAGATCTTGGTGTAATACCAAGATGTGTTGATGTGTAATCCTCTTCCTCTCTCCCGGGATGGTCCATGAGACCTAGGAGTGTCTATGAAGATGGACATGACCACATTGTTGATGTACCCCCTTATGTAGTGATGATAAAGTTTATAGGTCACTATGAGACTCATGTGGACATGTTTTGCCATTATGGAACCCCCCTTGACTTTATCTTAACAGGTACCCCCTTGTTGCTTTGCTTTCCCTCTTAGTTTATGTGATTGGGTTTTATTTTATGGGATTGAGGTTTATTTTATGTGATTGTTTTTTTATTTATTATGTAATTAGGGTTTTAATTAAATATTAATTGACATATTAATTAATATTTATATTAATTAAATGTCAATAATTAATTATAATCCTAATTACCCTAACCCCTCTCCCTAACTATAAATATAACCCTACCTTATTGCTTTTTTACACACTCACACTCACACTCACTCTCTCATCTCCCTACTGGCTGCCGCTACCTCAGTGACTCTTCCCTCTTGTTGGTGCGGCCTTCCCCTTGATTATCAGTTACAGATCTGCGATTTCTATGCTGTCTGGAAGTTTCTTCTTTGGAGTATGCTGAGGTTTGCTCGATTTGCTTTCTCTGAGCTGTGAGGTGCCTCTAAGGGCTGCCGGACCTGATCTCTTGCACCAGAGCTGCCTCCCTTTAGCTGCCGGGCCTGTTCTGTGGGTGCCGGATCTATCTTTAGGGCCATGGACCTGTGTGCAGGTGCCGCGGCCTCTATCTGGGCCCTCTCCTTTGCTGTATGGGCTACCCTCTTGCTACCGCGTGGAGGCTAAGATCCCTGTGGGGGTTTTTCAGTTTGCTGTCCAGATTTCTGAGTGAGGGTTTTGCTGTTTACTAGTGGAGGGTTTGCTTACCTGTCCAGATCTCATTCCTGTGCCTAATCACTGTTTATTGGAGGGTTTTCTGCTGGGGGTATTGCTGTTAAGTCGGAGGTTTTATTGCTGTTTTCTTTGAGGGTTTCCATCCGTGGAAAAACTGTCCTACCGTCTTCTTTGACAGAGATCAAACCCTAGAGGTTTGATCCATGAACCTAAACTAAAGTCTGAGCATATTTACAGAGGCTTACATCCACACATGTGACAGGTACATCTATCATTGAATCAGGAGGTAAGCTAAAAGTTAATTTTTCATACTCAGAAATTTTATTTGCTTCCAGATCTGTTTATATGTCTTCTTCTTTATGCTGATCTAGTGAATAGAAATTTTTTTAAAGCATTTTGTTTTTCAATTTTCCCTAATTCTAACATCAAGGAAATCACAAATTGCGGGCTGTTAGGATGTTTGCAGGAGACCTTCCCACCCAGAATTCAAAAAAATATGTATCTTTTGTTTTTTTTTGTCTATGTGCAGATTTGTTGCTCTGTCTAGAAATCAGTTTTCCTACCTCTCTTTTTAGGTTTTAATCTTTGATTTAACCTAGAATTTTTTTAAAATCTAGCTTTAAATCAAAATAAAATTGATTTTCTCTTATGAAAATCTGAACCTAGCTTTAAGTTTAGCAAAAGAATTATGTTCATATTTTAAACTAGAAAAGCAATAACTAGTTTTGTCTGGTCCGAAACCCCTTTGTTTTCTTTGTGTATATTGAATGAAGTCCCTCAATTTGTTAGTAAACTTGGTAGTCCGTAGGCTCTTCTTGCTTAGCTTCAACTTCCTCTCAGTGTGGCTTTGATACCATATTATGAAGACTGAACAAACAAAGAAACCAAGAACACAAAGAGATAAGATAATATAAGATGAATTTATTAATGTCCAACAAATGACCATGAAAGTAGGTCAATGGGACTGAAAGTTGGAACAAGTATGAGTACAATGTGGGAGTGCAATCACAAGTTACAACTCCTAGATAATGCCGAAAATAACTTAAAGAAATAAACCTAAAGTAGTGTAGCCTAAGAAAGTATATAACCATGACAAAGGTAATATACTTTATTTTGATCCAAAATAAAATAAAAGTGAGTATGCTCAACTCAAAAGTCTGTCAAGATAGAGTGAGAGAGAGGTCTGACGATGCGACTGTCAAGGTCTCCCCGGTTAGATGGTCGATGGCGAGGGGGGCGAACTGGGCACTGGCTCGCTATCGGTGTCCTCAAAGACTATTAGAGGGGTTGTATGATCTTGGGGGGATGTAGGAGCGGGGGATACTCCTAGCGTCCAAGACTGAAAAAATGAAACTCTGGATAGATCTCTAGGACCTCATTTGAGTATGGGAGGTGGTCTGGTGGAGGGGATGCGCCTTGCTCTAGATCTTTCTGGAGCTATTCCCTCTAGCTCTTTGAGGATGTATTGACTAGTGTACCGTTTGACACCTCCGAACCGGTCTCGATGATAACGATCTGTCTCCCCGGGAGGAGGCTGAGGAGAGACACGAGGCCTCACCAATCTACTGTCTAGCTTATTTTGGGACTCAGCCCGCCGCTTGTTGCTCTGATCTGATGGGTCAACATGAATGTATGAGGTGATCGTCTTGGTCATCCCAGGGCGTGGCGGGGTGTGCAAGAACTGAGATTTGTGGCTGAAGATCTCCTTGATGAAGAGGGCTAGGCATCTTTGGTCTTGGTATTAGAAGAAAGTAGAGAGTGAGCCCCTTGAGTCCCTATATAGGCAATAGTAGCGTCCTCTGATCTCATAGTATATGGGGCACCTAAAGATGAGGTGCATATCTGTCTCCGACTCCTGTAAATGGCACATCTGGTAGATCTTATCAGACCGTGGTATATGGTGGTCTGTCTCAATCCGGAGTCGATGAGATCTGACCTGGAGTTGACCCAAAGGAATCCCGAGTGAGTGCATCCAATGCCTGTGTATAAGGGGGGCATACGACGATGCCATCTTGCAGCTCCAAAAAGTGCTCTAGATAGAAGGACATCTTCGAGCCCAGGCTCGTCGAAGGTGAGGTCCAAGTGACCTAAATGTATAGTCTGTAGATGTCCTCTCTGATAGCTTGATTCAGTACCTGTTTAGTCGACAAGAGATGACGCGGTGTATCAAGGGAGAAACTGAATGGGGGAAGGCGCTATGTGGAAATAGTCATCGACTGGAGAAGTCGAGACGCCTCAGAGAACCAACCCCATGCGTGGCCTGAGGGGGGGATCCGAAGCAAGAGCCTTAGAGGAGCAAAGAGCGAGGTAGGGGTACCGCTCTCTCTTGATGGTAGAGTCTCTGAAAGATCTAACTGTACGAAGGAAAGAGACCAAGCGGAAAATGACCTCGAGGCGAAATTGAGAGAGAGAAAAGGATTCTTGGATATAAAATAAAGTGAGAAACCATCTCTTTATAACAGTGAGATGACATAAACCTAATTGCACAAACCCTAAAATGACCTATATGTACTTTAAGTCGTTAATACCACAATTAAACATAAAGTAACCTATAGTAAAAAAGTGACTTTATTAATATCCTAAGTCTATAGTCTAGATGACCTTTATATTCTAACATGTGCACCACATTTTTTCGATAATACTTTATTCTTAAGGTTTTTACTTAACAACTTTGGAATTAAGTGGGCGCACGAAGTGTGAGGGTCCCACAAAAATATATACTTCAATTGAGACTTTTTTTGTCTTTTGCTAAGTGATAGTACTGTTGATTAACAATACTTGTTTTCTCTGATACTCCTTTAATAACTTGACTTCAAAAACACTGCTTCTATTGGATTTTGGACTTCTTATTATACAAAGTCTCTTTGGGAGGTTCACTTGCACCAAGTAAAGATCTTCTATTAAATGGATCCAATAATGATCTCCAACAATTCATAACAAAATGAGTGAGAGGAGTGCCTATATTTATAGATTAGACACTTAACTCCTCTCCACTCTTTATTCCCCAAAATTAGGCTAAGGTATAAAATAAAATGACTTGTCATCCACACAAATCGAAGAGTAGGTCAAAAAGTACAATTAGATGATGCTTTACATGGTAAAACCATCATAGAAGGGTGACGTCAACTTTAGAAGAGGGTCGATTTGGCCTTTTTGGTACAATGGTCCACTTGAAAAGACTTTGGGAGGGCTTAAAATATGACAAGGAATAATCCTTGACCACTCAAACTCCAACGTCCACCCAAATAAGAGGGGATGTCCTCACTCCAAGCAAAAGGGAGCCTTCTAAAGTGGATGACTTTCTCCAATTTGCTCCAACAAGCCATCAAAGGTGATAATAAAGTGCATCCACATCAGGAGGTAAGTGCCAAGTCACATAATGACCTCCACATCATCAAATTAGGCTCCAAAAAGCCCCAATGTCCTCATGAAGTGCCCCCAAATGAAGTCAACCCTCCTTTAGTGAGTAAATTGCTTTAAAAAGGTACCAAAGGGGAGGGATGTTTTTGGCCTCTGACACATAGCGAGTGTAGAGGATGTTCCCGCGGATGAAAATAGCCCGTTCGTGTCTCGGAGAGGGTGACCATTGTCTCAAAATCCATGATATGCCTAAAAAAATGTGAAACTAAATAATCATGTGTAGAATAACCCCCGAAGGCCCAAATGTGGTACATAAGAAAGAGAGGGTCCATGTGGGTAAGGTGTGGTAAACCACGGGTGTGACAACCCTTACAAAGTGCAATCACCTTTTACATAGCAAAAAAATAAGTGAATAGTTAGGGCCCTGTAAATCGTGTATCCTAGTACATCCACCTTAGAATGCCCGCATACCTACCCAGGACATAAATGCTCGACATCAGAGGGAGTTACCACCTCCAAAGGGGTAGTTGGCCGGAGCAATAAAACCAAACACCCTGAGAATGGGGAGTGTTACTGACCAAACTAGCAACCTTGTCAAGGTCCTTCGAGGCGCCAAGGCAGTACCATGTAGGACAAGTGCCCAATGTCACCGTGGCACAAGTCCTTCCCTGTTCAAGTCCAACTCCTACGCTAAAGGACTTTGGGAGGCTTCCCTAACACAATAACTTCACCCGGAAATTAGTAGACCAATGCCTATGTGATATATGTTAGTTTTTCGGGTAGCTCGGACCGGTACTTCCGCATTGGCAGTGTCTAGCATGTAGAGGTGTCCGAGCGACACTCTCTAGATATTTATCTTTATAATTGCATTTATAAAGTTAATGTGGCTTTTATTTAATGATTAAGGTGACTTTTTTATAAAGTTGGGTGACTTAAGTGATTTATGTCATTTCAACGAGAGATTAAGTCACAACCGTCAATCTTGGGAATGCAAGATCTAATCTTGACCATTGAGATCTTAGGGTTAGGGATTTGGTCATTAAGAGATTATAAAAGCAGATCTGAGGAGAGTATTGAGCTGAGAGGAAGAGGGCGATTTTGCAGCTGGAGGAAAGGCGATCTTGCAGGGCTAGAAAAGCTGGGCCGAAAAATCGGGGCCATACAGGCCGAGTTTGCTGGGCTGTAAGAAATTTCTGAATTAGCTGCTGTAATTATTTTTCTTCCTCCGAAGCCAATAAAATCCTCTCATTTACTGGTTTTCCCTTCGGGTTTTTCCAGGGGCATTGCCCAGAAATATCTGTGTTCAAATGTGTGTGCTGTTTATGATTACGCTGTGTATTTTTAATGGTTAAAACTCAGCTGTAAATGTTTTGCATAGTTTACAAAATTTATATCAGCAGTAGATTAAATTCTGAGTTGTTAAATTTCTGGCATAAAATTTTTGATTGCTGGGTTTCAAGAAATTAACAATATAGAGGTGAAGGTAGGAGTTCATTATTTAAGCTAACTGATCTGGAATGATAAATAGAAAACTTAAATACCGCAGATAAACAGACAAAACCCACTCTAAAGGTGTGAGATAAATCAATAAAATAGTGCAAAAAGAGCGTGAAAAGCCCTTACGAATTTCTCGGATCAAATCCTTGCTATTCCTCTTGGTAATGTGGTTGTTCCTAACTTATTCTGTGCTGTCTTGAGTTTCAGATCTGCAAAATGTGTAAACAGAGCACAAAACAATAAAAAAAATGACCTTTTGGAGGCCTCCCACAAGTTCTAAGCACCTTAGATCACTAGATCTGTGTGCTAAGGAGCTAGGGAAGCAAGGTACTGATGATTTCCTATGCCCAAAGCTTCAGATCTGCAACAAATTTGTAATTTCCAGCAAGCTGGAAATCACTATGCAGATTTTGGTTCAAATCCCCCCCTAGGGTCGAAACCCAGAAAATTATTCCAGCAAGATAATAACCTTGTAATGGCTGGAAATTGCTTATTTTTATCCCAGAAATTCAGATATTCATTTATAAAATGAATCTGGAAAAATACAAGGGGTTTTTTAGGATAGATGCTTACTTGGCAGTCCCTTAGGGCGTGGTTGATTTTTGATCTGATGTAAATTCTGTTGTAATATACCGTAGATCTGCAAAACTCCTCAAATACCCTCGTAAAATATAAAATTAAATGCAGAAAAGTAGAGGGTTAAATGGCCTTGGGGTAGAGATAACTCTAGAGACAAATTCCCCAAGGGTTCACTAGCTATGAAAGATGAAATTTTAAGAGCAAGCTAGGATAAATATTTTTGGTTTTTTGTATTTTATGCTGTTTTATGTTTTTTTTTAGTTTTTAAAGCGGAAACATAAAAGAGATTTGTTTGGATTTTAAAATAAAGCTGGTTGTAGTAGTGAGGATTACCTCGGCCTTACTTTTACGTCCAGAGCGTCGGATTGCGATCACAACCCTTTCTAAGTCGGCTACAGAATTTGGACTATAAGTTGGGTTTGGAGTTGATGGACTATTGCCCCCAATCTAGTCTAGAATAGTTGTATAGCTTTCAGATCTTGCCAGGAAAGCTCCTCTAGTGGGATGGTCCCCAACCATTAAATGAATATGGATGTGAGATGAGATCGCCTCCTTGTTGAAGATACCTGTTGTAGGGGCTAGTAGACTCTGTCGACTAGACCCGACGATCGACTAAGAGCTAGTCGGTCGACCGTTGAAGTCGAAAGTATAAGTTAGTCGAGGTATCTGTTAACCGACCGACCCAGGCAGTTAAGTAGTTACAACTGCATGGTAACTAGATATAGAAGTATAAATAGACAAGCTCTATGAGAGACAATGTATCTATTGTGCTGTATTGATATATTATATAATAAAGTGATGTTCTTTGGGCTTCCACTACTTGTGTATGTCTTCATCTATGTCTGCATGTATTTATTCTATGTTTGCCTATGTAAGGAACTATTGGTAACTCTCTCTCTCACTTTTCCCTATATTACAGCATTGGTTCAGTTCTGGACCTGGGCATGCAGAAGCTTACATAAATGCTAACTCTATAAGACATACGCGAATGGTGGGAGCGCACAATTGAAAATTACATTAAGAACTATGCACGGAGAAACAACTTAATGCTAGCAGAAGCACATTTGCGATTTTTCTCGAAAACCCATGAAAGATTTCTAGAAGCTATTCCGGAAGCCTTGTTCGAGTACATAAACAAATCTGGTAATGCGTAAATTGACGCCTGACGAAAAATTAACCCTCAAGCTCACAAACGGGGGTTGAACGAATTTGCACGAGTGGGTTGAAAGAATCGTTGAAGATTACATAACAAAACAAGCTATTGAGGATCGAACATCCCTCGATACAATCAAAGATAAATTCTACACAGAGCTACATGACGGATTCCTGTGCACAATTCTCAGACTGCTCCACAAATTTTTGCTCGACAAAGGCGTAGGCGACATTGTCGAATTTCGACCTCGACTTGGCACTGTTGAAATATTGTAACTTCGAAGAATATTCTACCTAAGACAGAGTTGAATAATATTATTATATCATATTTAATTAGGCCCTATTGTGCCTTAGTAAAAGTCGACACTTTTATGCCTTGACAATTAAATGTAAATTAAGAGGGTAAAGTGACAAGTCGACTTAGACCTAATTTTAGGCTGACCAGACCACTATTTATAAGGGAGGCCAGCGCCTCATTTGCACACTCACTCATGAGCTCTGCAACAAGAGGAAAAGTGCACAAGTCTTAGAGGAGAAGTTGTTGCAACTGGGGGTGTTAAGGAGGGTTTTGGTCTATCTCTTGGTATCTCTTGGTTAACTAGTGCGCTACTCTTCCTATTGAAGGAGTAGAGGAGGATCTTGTGTTCGATCTTTGGTCTATCTATATTGAGGAAGTTTTTGCTGGGTTTTCTCCCCCATGAGGGTTTCCCAGGATAATCTGTGTGTCTCTATTGTTTTTGTGATTTCCTCTCTTTCAGTGATCTTATTTATGCAGCTAATGTGCTAAATGATTATAATAATAAAGAAGAACCGTAACTGCTAGCTGTATAAGTAAAACATCAACATGGTATCAGAGTAGGCCTAAAAACGACCAACTCACAGTTTATAAGAAGTGACTAGCCTCAGCGCACCCTCTCCAAAAATCCAGTTTTCAGTATTGCAGTTGCCGCAAAATTATGGTTTCTGCATAAACCCTAAGTGTGATGTTTTCCCTGTTTAAGGAGGACGTTGGAGGAGGTAACCACATCTAGGAGCTCGCCCTAGGAGGGTGCATCTAGTCCCTGGATTAGAATTATGAAATATGAAGTTTGAAAAATTAGGGTTTCCTCATAAAACCCTAAGTTGCAGTTGTAGTTGAAGTATCAGTTGCAGTTGCAGTTGAAGTATCAATTGCAGTTGCAGTTGCAGTGCTAGTTCCTTCATACCAGTTTCAACACCAGTTGCAGTGCCAACACTAGTTGCAGTACCAGTTGCAATGAAAGGTTTTGTGAAGTGTTGGGACTGTTGTTTTATTGTCCTAGTGCGCGTTACTCTAGCAAGATACTGTCAGAGGTATGTACTTACATGTGTTTAAACTGTATCATTATTTTTAAAAGGGTATTTGCAGGAGAAAGGATCTTTTGTCTAAACAACAATCGTAGATCCAAAGGGATATCAGATCCAACACATTCAGAGGAACAATGCACCTTAGGTTTGATCAATTTAATATGCCTCAATTTGTTATGATCTTATGAACATCTAGATTGTATTTTGATCCGTTGAAGTTATGACTATCATACTAACCATTGGTCAAAATAAAAAATAAGTTAAAGTATTAGATTGATTAAAGTTGAGATTATAGAGTTTATTCTCTAACCCAATTTTCTGTCAAGAAAGCATATTATCTTAGTACAAAGGACAGGTTGAAGAAAATACTTGTCATCTTGAGTGAAGGAGACTCGAAAGGAAAACAACACACTCATTCTTGTGGACAAGACTCCAGGTTCCAGGTTTGATTGTTTAAATTGATAAGATTCAAATTTACACATATCAAGTTTGATAACTTCTAAACACTATAGTTGTGATAGCAATCTTTGAAAAGTTTTATTTTTGAATACTTGGTAGCATGTGAGCACTATTGAGATAAATGCTTATTGTAATTATCTACCAGATATAACTAACATCTCCTCTAGGAGAAACTTCTTGTTTTGGTTCCAGGTTACCATGGAGGAATGATTGATCACAACACTAGAAGAGTGTTTCTCTCATTCCTTCTTATTGTATTTCTTACTTTTTACCCTTGTTATAGGCATGTCACAAGTGATAGCTCTGAAGGAGTTACTGTGACGATTGTTCTCACTATTGTTTTTATTATTATTACAAAGAGTATTATTCTTGTATGTTGTTTCTCCCTTGTTGTTCTTGTTCCGGGTAGGTCACAGGTGATAACCCTGAGGGAGCTATGGTGACGGTTGCAGGAGGCAACATATTAGATGAGACATGGAGATAGATCATGAGGAGCAGAAGGCTCCAAAGATGACATAACAAATCCCTCTAGTGCAGTTGATCACTCTTCAGATCATCAGGAAGAGTTAGTAGAGCTAGAAGGACCTACCCAGAATCATTGCAGTAACCAGGAAGAGTCCAGTATGGTCCCGTGACACTTTGCAGGATGCAAAGCCATATAACATTGACGAGCCATATCATGAGGAACAGATGGCTCCACCAGTGGCAAGGCAGGCAACCCCACCAAGTACCAGTTCAGCAGGAGCTAGAGTTCATAGGGAGTCAACCCTCACGATCCAGTAAGGAGGAGCAGTCTCCCAGGACCATTCATAGAGATGTACAAACCCTGATTTGTGTCCAGAGGATTCTCTCAGCAAGAGGGAGAAGACTATGACGAGACACTTGCTCCAGTAATCAGAAGAAGTATATATAGAACATACATGATTCATTAAAAGAAGTTGACACAATATAAGATTCAGAGGGAGCAAGTATGAAAATCCCTATATTTGAGATTGAGTTATCTCCAGTGCCAGTTGGTGCAGTACATGAGTTGGGCCATAGAGACATGACTACAATAGAAGATTGAGTTACCTCCAGAGAAAGAGGATAAACTATCCTCAGTGTCAGTTATTGAGCCACTCTCAGTTCCACCTTCATGTTGTTGATGATGATGATGTTACTCTAGCTCTGTGCTGCAGATGATGGTGATGATGTTCAGTTTCTACTGATGTTGATGATGAGAAAAACTTCCAATGACCTATAGATATGACTGACAATGTTCGCGATGTTGATGACGATGTCCCCTCCTCTTGATGATGTATTGAGTCCAGTCAGTTGTTATTGATGTTGTTAGTAGAATACCCTTCTTGTTAAGGGGGAGTGTTGAAATGTTGTAACTTCGAAGAATATTCTACCTGAGAGAGAGTTGAATAATATTATTATATTATATTTAATTAGGCCCTATTGTGCCTTAGTAAAAGTTGGCCCTTTTGTGCCTTGACAATTAAATGTAAATTAAGAGGGTAAAGTGACAGGTCAACCCAGACCTAATTTTAGGCTGGCTAGACGACTATTTATAAGGGAGGCCAGCGCCTCATTTGCACAATCACTCATGAGCTCTGCAACAAGAGGAAAAGTGCGCAAGTCTTGGAGGAGAAGCTGCTGCAACTGGGGGTGACGTTAAGGAGGGTTTTGGTCTATCTCTTGGTATCTCTTGGTTAAGTGGTGTGCTACTCTTCCTAGTGAAGGAGTAGAAGAGGATCTTGTGTTCGATCTTTGGTCTATCTATATTGAGGAAGTTTTTATTGGGTTTTCTCCCCCATGAGGGTTTCCCAGGATAATCTGTGTCTCTATTGTTTCTATGATTGCCTCTCTTTCAATGATCTTATTTATGCAGCTAATGTGCTAAATGATTATAATAATAAAGAAGAATCATAACTGCTAGTTGTATAAGTAAAACATCAACAAACACACCACCAACAAATAGTCACTGGGAAGAGAGAGACGAAAGGTGGGCCGAATTTCGAGAAGCAAGGTGCAAAGATACAAAACAAGCGTGGGACTACTTTTTGAGCAAATAAACATGGCCATTCTCACCGACTCCGAGTAAGTCGAGTCGATGATGGGGGGTCGGTTGAAGTTGTGAGATGCCGTAAGAAAAGCATATCGAGAGTTGTGATTACCGAAGTATAAATGTTGTTGAGAGGAAAACAAGCACAAAAGCAAGCTATTGACATTCAGAGATTGGAACAGGATAAAAGGAAAAAGAAAAGAGAAGAGCTTCGTAACCTGTGGAATAGTCAAAAGTCAAATAGAAAAATGTTTGGGGAGGGTCAGCCTGATAGAGCACGTGAGCAGTCTGAGTCTGAAATAAATCGACTAGAGTTAGCAATAACAGTAGTCGCGGCGACCCCCGACAGAAGAAGTGATGCACAATTGATAGAGGCTAGAATGAATTCCTATCAATCGGAAGACCAACCTGAAAGCATGGATTATGAAGAGTTGGGACCAATGATACGCTCTTCTCCCGTTCCAGAAACTAGGCCGCGAATAAACTAGTTCCTCCAGCAAAGACTTTAGATCGACGACCAATCCACAAGATTATGGTATAGAACTGACGAGCATGGCAACCTACGAGACACGCTCATCATTGAGCCAGGAAGAAATGAAGCCGACAACATGCTCATCCAAATTAAGGATCTCACTGACTCGGCCCCCCTGCTAAATCTAGTATCAAGAGAAGAAATTAATTTAATAAATCAAAGTTGTGAACCGACACGACCATTGGAGCAATGTTTAGTCGAGTACAAAGACCAAAGTTCTCAGACCGAAGAAATACTTTCCATAGTCAACAAGAAGCAGTTATTTCTCGAATACCATCTGGTCGAAGACTGATCGATAGAAAGAGGTGACGCAAGAAAAACCGACTGAAGACTCGTCAACTTAGTCAAAAAGTGTGGTAACCCAAACACCACAAAAAGCGATTATTCCTCAAAAGAAAATAAAAATGGGATTTAACCACATCCCCACTTATGAGGGAGATGAAGACCCAAAAAGACTCTGATTTGTGTGTGAGAAATTCTGGGATGCTGCGGACATCAAAGATGAAGATAAGCAGATGGCACATTTTGGTGCTGCCCTACAACATTGTGCTTTAACATGGTTTATGAATTTCATAGAAAATCAGAAATAAAAAATAGTTTCCTTACATTCTTCAAAGTTCAAGATGTCACACACTTGGTTGCTCAAAAATTGAAAGAAATAAAACAAAGACGAGGTGAGTCGGTCCGAGAATATGACAAGAGATTCAAAGATCTTTTGAGCCAAATACCGACCATGATCGATCAAAGTTTGTTAGTACAATGGTGTGTAGCTGGTCTTCTACAATGAATCCGTTCACCATTACGCTTGTACAAAATAACTACCCGTGAAGATGCATTACAGAAAGCACAACGCGTTGAGTCGGACGATGATGGCTCGTTGACCTCCTTGTCGACCGAAAGATTGGAAGAAAAAATAGAGCATTTACAACAAACCATAAAAAATCTATCCATAAGAAGAAATGAATTATGGTGTACTACGTACTGTGAAGAAGGACATACAAAGGATACTTGTAGCCTCATCGATCATCCACCAATAACAACAGATGCTCATAGAGTACAAGCTCAAACATATTGTAATATATGTGAAGCATTAACCGACCATGTTGTGCAGGATTGCCCACACAATTTAAAGAACACTAAGTGGTGTCATATCTGTGAAACTCATAGTCACAAAACAACAAAATGCTATTTAAATGCACGAAATCGAGCCAATGTACAAACAATGTATCATACAAAAGTTACTAACCAAACTAATAATTACGGTCGAAGAAATGTTTACTACGGTCGAGGACGAGGACGCGGCGGCCGAGGTCGATTCAGAGGCCGTGGTCGTGGTCGGGGTCGACCCTACTGTTACAATTACTGGAACGACGACCATATTAGCCCAGACTGTCCGATAAAAGATCGAAACGACCTGAAATTTTGTAATATATGCGGTGTTGGTGACCATTCACTTGAAGATTGTCCAATAGTACTCGACAGGATTATGACTAGAAAAACGTCAATCTTTTACATGCAGTATCAAAAGAAGAAGTACTCAATTCAAAAAACTTAAATATCATCACAAGATTTGACGTTGGGAGAGATATTATCGATACCCCTTCACAAGACCAACTGAGAGGAAAGGCTAGCCTCTTCCCAAATCCAGACAAAGAAGAACAAATTATGAGGGAAGCCATTAGATTCTTCAAGAATTCTAACCTAGACCAATAAAACAAAGGAAGACAAAGTGACGATACTATACAAGTATTTCCACAGTTGTTAAAGGAAAAACAATCAGTCGGTCGATTGCTAGATTTGCTCAACATATTAAGAGAATATAAAGAAGGACAGAGACCCTCCAAGGATGTCAAGCAACTCTCTTCTTAGCATAAATATTATGACCCACGAGTCGATCTGGAGATCAATGAAGTATTAATCAAACAAGTAGTTGTCGATTTCGGATCTCAAGTCAATATCTTACCTCGAGAAACATGGATAAGAATGGGTCAACCCGCATAAGCACCAACCTTGAATTACCTCAAGCTGGCAGATCATAGATTGATAGAGCTCGTCGGTATACTCAGAAATGTCAAAACTCAAATCATGGGTATATCGACACAAGTCGACTTTGAGGTAATTGACCTAGTCGAGGGGATGTCAACATACACATCACTTGTCGGTCGACCATGGGGTCGAAAAATGAAAGTGACCATCTCCCTTGAAAGAGATAGAATCAAATTAAAAGGAAGCGGAAGAAAAATAATCATCCCTCTGGACCCGAAAGAAGGAAAACCTTCGACCGAATCATGGGATGAGGATCAAGAAGCTCGGTGCCTTTATCAAATAGTCAACGAGAAAAAAAATTATGTTGAACTGAACACACAAGGAGAACTTTTGAGAGAATCTCCTATGTCAGTCGAGCATAATTCAGACTCAGCCTTGTATAACTGGCAATTAGAGAACTACGAAGCACATGCAAAAGATTGCTAGTCCATTGAAGTTATTCCCAGAAAACATCATAGGACATGCTTTTCGATCCAAGCAATACCTATAGTGTGTAATATCCCGAATCCCGAATCTGGATATAAAATGCTAATATCTGGGGTTTCGGCTGTAGATCTGATACACTGGGGGTTTCTGATTGAGTTTCAAAGGTTTCTAGATGCGTTTTGCTGTGTTCAAATGTTTAATACAATGCATGCAAATATATGTGGAACCATAACCAACTCAATGATTTTATTGAGCAAAATAACGGACAATATAAGATAAAATGCGGGAAACTCAAGCAAAATTCTTTAGCTAGATCTTTATATATATGGAGATCTTGCTGGAATACAAAGCAAAATACTGATAAATACCGATAATGAATGTAGATGGATGGATTTGAGATCTGTTGGGTCGATCCATTGCATGCATGGAAGAATGAGCTTCATGCACTCAAAAATACGTTTCACAACTGACGAAAATGACTGGAAAGCTTGCCCTGGCGGCAATACTCATCAGGATGAGCTGAGATCTGTTCCTGAAGGGTTGCCCTGCTCTCTAGCACACTCTCCTTGCCTCAGAGGTAATCTTGCTGGCTCTCAGATACACCATCAAAGCCTCGGATAGTTGCCGGAACCCTCACGCACTGGAAACTGCTGCACTGGTGCGTCCTGTGAGTTTTACTCGTCAAAAATTGATGATAACTGTCTCAAATAAGGTGCCCTGGTCTCCTCTCAAATGGGTTTGGGGGAATCTGGCTCACCCTTACTGGTTGGGCCTAGCAACCCTCTTCTGCTGCTAAATCCTATAAGAAAATCCACGCTGCAACTGAACAAATGCGCATTAGCTTGCGTTGGATCTATCTCTGCTACTATAGACTGCAATTGTAGCTTGATGAAGAACCTGAATGGTCCCTCCAACAAACTAGGGTGTGTTTTTCAACACCGAACTCCATCAATGGCCGTGGTTTCATCCAGAACTCCACAAAACACAAGAAGGTCGACTTCCTCCTTTTTGGTGTCTAATTTCCAATTCACAAATCAACATAATGAGAGAATATGAGCCCCTATCTCTCTTTGATACCTCTTTTCACCTTTTTCCTGTAGAGTGACTTTTAATTCATCTTTAGTATTCTCTCATAAAATCACTTTATTATTTTAATGAACCTTTTTACTCCAAAAAGTGATTAATTTGCCTTTATGATTTCTCCGGCCACTGAAAGTCACTTTTCATCATCCCATCTTGTAGATATTTTTGCCTTGGTTCCAATGAGCTATTACACTAAGGTATTTCTCTAAGAAACAAGCTCCAAATAGTACCTTTAGTGTAATTAATTAAAATATGCCCATTAATAACCCTGTTTTACGAAAATCGTCGGAATGCAACGGAACCAAGAACAAGCTGTGCAGAAATGATCTTGATAATGAATAATGGTAAATAAACTAAGTTGGACCCCATAAAACTCATCCAAACACTCTGAGCTCACTGATGACATAATCTCACCCCTCTGACTTGGTTGACTCAAGCCTCCTGAAGTGACTTTAACCACATAATAAGGGACTCCAAAAATGGGGACATGACAGTCCTCCCTTCCCAAAGATTGCTTGTCGTCAAGCAATCCCATTAAACGTTTACACTCTGCCAATTGAGCCCAATTGAAATTGAACATGATACTTGGATCCCAAACCAACCTAGAAGATGTGAAGCATCCTCCTCTCAACTCACTTCCCGACGAGGTACTGACATATAAAGTCTCCTCCTGAATGTCACTGATGGGTAGAGCAACATGGTACTGCAAAAACTCGGTCAACCCCTCAACGAGTTGCTCTACTAGGGAGCCACTCTCACGCATCTCATGAGAGAACTTCTGAAAGTAACACTCGACCTCCATAGAAAATGATCCTGACCTCCATGATCACTCCAAGCCAAACCTGGCCCCCTTCGGCTGAACATACTGTGGCCAAAGTGAGGAGCTACAAGACCTCAACAACTCACTAAAAAGTGAATTGCTCTCCTCAAAACTGAAGCTCAATGAAAAATCTGAATGATTTCCCCCTGCAAGGATCCACTCACCTCTATTAGTCGATGAAATGCCTAGCCTTGTAATCCCAGGGTCCCACACTAATCTCTGAAAGGGATCATGCTGACGCTGCGCCACTCTGGCCATGACTGTCTACCCATTGTACACATACTGGATTCCCCACTACTGGAACCCCATGCTAAAATACCTGTAAAGACTAGGCCTGCTATCAAGAAGCAAAATTTGTAAAGGTGTTCCTGGGGAACCAAAGTCTGCAAATCCACCGCCATACTCGATCCTGGGCACCAAAAGAGAGAACTTGTCTCGCCATATAGAATGGATCCCAGCAAGCCCTCTCATGACAATCCAAGAATGAAGTAGACCGCTCGCTGGCGCAACCCGGTCCATCAAGAAGTGAAGAAAACTATCGCCCAAATGAATTCCCAGATCCCATAGCCAATTTGGAAGTCCACCACTTCCAATTCTCACTGACTGCTGCTGCTCCATAATGATAACTGTCGGAATCCAACTGGGCCAATATACTGAACCCTGTATGCCATCAACTGATGAAAACCAGATGCTAGGAATCAACCCTGTGCCTACTAATCTGTCCTGCTGCTGCCAACCCACACAGAGAAATCTGCCATCCTCACTCCTGACAATGTATGCAGGAAAACCCTAGAGCTTAGACACCCCACTGAAAATAGCCCTATCTCCTGTGGTGCCTCAAACTTATACAAATTCTCGGAATCCCCTGCCCAAGATGTATAATACGTCACCCTCATGACCATCTCCCTAAATGTGGACTCAGAGACTAAATATGGGCCATCTCTATAGTAGATCATGTCGTCCCTCAATTTGCCTCTGTCAACCTGTGCATTGTCCACATGCCCCAAATGGAGAATCTTTGTCATATCTTTAACGGCTTGGGGCTCACCCAACTGCCTCACATAATCCTCCCGTGTCCTGCTGTACCTGATGAGAGCATCAAGGAATGGTAGCAGAAACCTTCACGACTAGAAAGTGTCACATACATTGGTCAATCCTAAGGGTATGCCAAGAACTCATCCATGCACACCGGTGGACTATCTGAGCAGTCACTCGGACTCCGCGCTACTCCCATGCCATCATACGCATCCAAAGGTGTCTCCTCACACTGATGGTCAACCCTACTCTCTCCATCATCACAGGTACTATGACTGCTGATGATATGACCACCAAAATCTAGGCACTACGAGAACAGAGCAGAATGCTCTCCACTAGAAACTCTATGCTCCATCAAGTATGCCTTTGCCCTGCACTCCAATGCATCCCCATGTGCGCCACTATACACCTCTGCATGCCATTGCAGACTACTGCTCATCACTGTATGCCCCTGTATACCACTGCATACTCCTATGTCCTTTAGTACCATCCTGTATCCTGGATGTACCACTGTATCAACCAATCCATGAGTATCAATTGACCCTGGATCATTTATCGACGTGTCCTCATCATGGGTGTCAACTAACCCTGGATCCCAAATGGATGTCCTCACTCGAAATGTACTTGTCTCCACAATCCATGAGTGTATGCTCAACTGTCTCATCATGAGCGATCAAGGAGTTCACCAAAGTTGGTGGCTCCTGCAACACGTGCATCCTAAAAAATCTCCATGTCATATATCCCTACAATTGCCTATAAGTCTGAATGCCACTCATGCTCACCCATCACATGAGGCTCCTCCATCAATTCGACAATGTCATTGACAACCTCCCGAGAGAAGGCTGATGTATATGATTCACTGTCTATTGAAATGGATGAACGAGATGACTGACTCACCTCCTCTCAAAGCTGCTCTACCTGTAACTCTGATTTTTGAAGGACCATCTGTGTGCTCTCCAAGGAGCTCTGTGTGTTCACAAGCTCATGGGTAAGTCTGTCTACCTCATGCTCTTTCCCTTTCAACGCACCCTGGTACATGCCACCCACTGCGAGAAGGTGTAGGTAGTTAGATCTAGTCACTACCACGACGTCCTTGAGTGTAATGAAATCTGCAAGGGAAATATCTCCTTCCAAGCTGTCCTGCGCCATAGTTGCCCTCCAACAAAAATCAATCGCCAATGTATGTGTGTCATCGAGGTGTCCCATGGCTGCCACAATCATGTCCTCGCGAACCTTCAGTTGCCCTGTCAAATGGTGTGACTCACATGAACAAACATCCACATCATGCTAAAGTGCTACCTAGTGACTCCTGCTATCAAGGTCAACTGTGGAATCCTTATCATACTTAGGTGTACTCACACCCAAATAGTCATAAGCATCATAGCAATGATAAGATTTTGACGTTGATCGGGAAACTATATCACATGGGCTATTATCCTGACCATCACATATGCTAATGTCATTACCCTCATAGGCGAACTCTAATGGTGTATAAAAGATTGTTGCCCTATCATCCTCATTGCACACATCCCTATCATAAATAGGTGCATGCTCATCCAAAAGGTCAATTTGTCCTTCATGCTCCTTTAATTTCTGCCCTATTCTTTTAAAGGAATCCTCATCCGCTGCTAATTGGGGCTCATACCACTCAAGATGTTTGATGGTGCAAAATTATTTGAATGTCATGGCTGTGTAAAATGCCTCACCAAGTGCCATATACTCCCTCAAACAATCTATAAACTGCACATCTTGTGCTTACTGATTTTCCAGCCGAAATTTCTTCTCACTGAATACCCTTAGGCTGGTAGGGAAACTAGCTTTGATACCACTATAATATCCCGGATCCCAGATTTGGATATAAGCTGCTAATATCTATAATCTGGGGTTTCGACTATAGATCTGATACGCTGGGGGGTTCTGATTGAGTTTCAAAGGTTTCTGGATGTGTTTTGTTGCGTTTAACTGTTTAATATAGTGCATGGAAATATATGTAGAACCATAACCAACTCAATGATTTTATTAAGCAAAATGACGGACAATATAAGATAAAATGCGGGAAACTCAAGCAAAACTCTTCAACTAGATCTTTATATATATGGATATCTTGCTGGAATACAAAGAAAAATACTTTTAAATACCGATAATGAATGTAGATGGATGGATCTGAGATCTGCTGGGTCGATCCACTGCATGCACGAAAGAATGAGCCGCATGCACTCAAAAATACGCTGCACAACTGTCGAAAATGACTGGAAAGCTCGCCTTGGTGGCAATACTCATCAGAATGGGCTGAGATCTATCCTTGAAGGGTCACCCTGCTCTCTAGCACTCTCTCCCTGCCTCAGAGGTAATGTTGTTGGCTCTCGGATACACTGTTGGAGCCTTAGATAGTTGTCGGAACTGTCACGCACTGGAAACTGCTGCACCCTGGGAGTTTACCCGTCAGAAACTGATGATAATTGTCTCAAATGAAGCGCCCTGGTCTCCTCTCAAATGGGTTTGAGGGAATCTTGCTCACCTTGACTAGTTGGCCTAGCGACCCTCTTTTGCTGCTAAATCCTCCAAGAAAACCCACGTTGCAATTGAACAAATGCGCACTAACTTGCACTGGATCTATCTCTGCTGTTGTAGACTGCAATGGTAGCTCGTTGAAGAACCTGAATGGTCCCTCCAACATACTAGCGTGTGTCTTTCAACACCGAACTCCGTCAATGGCTGTGGTTTTGTCCATAACTCCACAAAACAGAAGAAGGTCGACTTCCTCCTCTTGGTTGTCTAATTTCCAATTCACAAATCAACATAATGAGAGAATTTGAGCCCCTATCTCTCTTTTATACCCCTTTTCACCTTTTTCCTTTCAAGTGACTTTTAATTCATCTTTAATATTCTCTCATAAAATCACTTTATTAATTTAATGAACCTTTTTACTCCAAAAAGTGATTAATTCGCCTTTATGATTTCTCTGGCCATTGAAAGTCTCTTTTCATCATCCCATCTTGTAGATATTTTCGTCTCGGTTACAACGAGCTATTACACTAAGCTATTTCTCCAAGAAACAAGCTCCAAATAGTACCTTTAGTGTAATTAATTAAAATATGCCCATTAATAACCCCGTTTTACGAAAATCGTCAGAATGCAACGGAACCAAGAACAAGCTGTGCGGAAATGATCCTGATGATGAATAATGGTAAATAAACCAAGCTGGGCCTCGTAAAACTCATCCAAACCCTTCGAGCTCACTAATGACATAGTCTCACCCCTCTGACTTGGTTGACTCAAGCCTCCTGAAGTGACTCTAACCGCATAATAAGGGAGTCCAAAAATGCGACATGACAATGTACGAAAAGAAACATCGACAGAATCCCACTCTCATTTCGATTGACAACAGAACAAGCAAGCCTTTACGTTATAATGATTAGAATGCACCTTCGACACATATCAAAGAGGTTTCCAAATCTATTGGCGAACAAGGAAGGACTCAAAGCCTAGTAGAAACCTTCACAGTCCAAGATGTAAGATGGTGGGAAACACATTCCCCCAGACTTCAAACGTGGACAACTGTATCAACATACTTCATAGAACGCTTCGGGGAAAAGAAACTAGCCAAAGCTGCTAACATTCCCACTTTTAAAATTGGGTATGATCCAGTTGAACATATTCACAATTGTGAGAAGGAATGGCGAAGAATCTGATACAAAGATGAAAGGGTATGGCCCCATATGTTTCCAAGCACGTTGGACGAAATACCAAGTAAATGGTACAAGATCGAAGAAGCTTGTGGCCATATGCTAAATTGGTCCAACATCAAAGAAAACTTTATCGAAGACTTCAAATTCACCCTAAAAGAGGAACATT
Organism: Picea engelmannii; assembly: GCA_009831015.1. Taxonomy (NCBI): domain Eukaryota; kingdom Viridiplantae; phylum Streptophyta; class Pinopsida; order Pinales; family Pinaceae; genus Picea; species Picea engelmannii. The sequence goes on along the minus strand of ML806368.1, from coordinate 50,578 downwards.
TGAGAGAAGCAACATGTCAGATTAAAAGTTTCCTCGAAACACCAACTCTAGCTACACAGAGAAAAAGAGAAGATGACGGTTGACCTCAGATCGACATTGACTTGCAACCTCGTTTCGACAGAAAATAAGGGAATTATGATAGCTCAAAGATCGAAATGGAGAATATAAGCTATCCAGGCCAGCGCTTCAGATGGAAAAAGGATCATTCGATGCTGCAAAACAATGTAAAATCAGTACTAAACATATCTAAGGAAGAAAAGGGAGATCACGAACAACCCGACTTTCTAGAAAGCTTTACCAGAATCGAAGAAGGGGAACGATACCTCGATGAAGCAAAACCACTAGAGTGGATGAACGTCGAAATCAAGACTAAAGAATTCAACATATCAAATTATGATCGATCGAAAATGGTACAAGTAGGTGACTATTGGTCGGAAAAACAGACAACCGACATAGTAGATCTGCTAAAAGAATATCAAGATGTCTTTGCCCAGGACTACAAAGATTTAAAAGGACTTGTAGCAAAAATGGGAGAAATGAAGATCGAACTTATCGCAGGGACAACGCTAATTAAAAAACGTCCATATAAGTTAGCCCACAAATATAAGCCCATTGTCCAAAAAGAAATAGAGGGAATGCTAGCAGCAGGCATCATCTACCCAATCGACAAAGCAGAATGGGAAAGCCCTATGGTAGTACAACTGAAAAAGCACGACCCCAAGAAACTACGAATTTGTGTTGATTTCAGAGGGTTCAATAAATTGACCGTGACAGATCCGTTCCCCACCCCCTTCACCGATGAAATAATTAATGAAGTCACGGGTCACGAATGTTATTCATTTACAGATGGGTTCTCTGGATATAATCAGGTACCAATAGCCAAATAGGATCAACCAAAGACAACATTCATCTCATAATTTGGGTCTTTTGCCTATAGAGTTATGCCATTCAGATTGAAGAATGCCCCAACAATTTTCTCAAGAATAGTGGTCAAAGCATTCCAAGAATATATATATATATATATATATATATATATATATATATATATTCATATATAAAACAATGGTTGTTTACTTCGACAACTAGACAATATACAACTTATTTAAAAACCATATACAATGGCTTTGACTGATGCTTGAACGATACAAACAAATCCAACTAGCCCTTAACATTAAGAAGTGCATTTTTGCCACACCAATTGGCATTCTATTAGGACATATGGTATGCAAAGACGGAGTAAAAGTTGACATGGCAAAGATCAAAATCATCCTCGACTTGAAGCCGCCTGTAAATCAGAAACAAATTAAAATTTTCTTGGGACACACGGGATATTACAAAAAATTTATACGCCATTATTCATATATCACATTCCCAATGGATGAGTTGCTCAAAAAATAAGTCGAGTTCATATGGAGTAAAGACTGCCAGGAATCATCCGAATTCTTAAAGAAAAAATTTGTTGAAGCCCCTATATTAAAATTTCCTGACTGGTCGAGAAGGTTTCATGTCCATGTCGATGCCTCAAATGTTGCTGTCAGATCGGTTCTAGCGCAACCATACGATGATGCAGTCGATCAGCCAAATGCGTACACCAATCAGGAATTGAACAAAGCAGAAATAAACTATTTGACCACGGAAAGGGAAGCTTTGTCAATGATATTTGCACTACAAAATTTTCGACATTACTTGCCAATCCTTTCACATTCTTTACAAATCATCAGGCATTAAAATATTTAGTTAATAAACCGGTTCACCAAGGAAAGATCTGCCGATGGCTGCTATTATTCCAGGAATTTGAATTTGACATAATCAGTTGACCTGGGAAAATGAACATCCGACCCGACCATTTATTCTGACTTGAAACAAGAGAGGATTCGACATGCATAGATGACGACCTTCCAGACGCACATCTATTTTGAATTGAAGTTGCACTGAAAGATCTGGAGGAGATAGCGAACGTTTTGCAAGAAGGAAAGGCTCCGAATGATCTCCCAACAAGTAAAAAGAAGGTGCTAACCCTAAAAGCAACACCATTCACCATTATAAATGGATATCTCTAGAAATGGGACCGGACGATATCCTAAGGAGATGCGCTATCGAACATGGAAGAGAAAGCATTATCGACGAAGTTCACACAGGACCAGCTGGGGGCCACTTCCAGGCTGACATGACAACTCAGAAAATACTTCAGGCGGGTCTGTGGTGGCCAACCTTGCACAAAGACTGTCGGGAGCAGGTTAGAAAGTGTGATAGTTGCTAAAGGATCGATCGACCTCTGTGGAAGATTGAGATGCCAATAAGCTCAGTAAACTCTAATCGAGCATTTGAAATCTGGGCAGTCGACTTTGTTGGACCTTTCCCTCAAAGAGAAAAAAGAACCGACGCCAAATATATTATCACTCCAGTAGAATATGTAACCAAATGGCCAAAAGCTGAACTAGTCAAATCATGCACCGAAAGAAGTGGCGACGAAGTTCATTTATGAGAACATAATCACAAGGTTTGGATGTCCACTTACACTAATCAACGACCAGGGAACGCATTTCGTAAATGAAACAATCCAAGTCCCGCTAAAGAAATTTTTTATTGACCATAGACGAACAACAACATATCACCCCTAAGCAAATGGGGCTGTTGAAGCATTCAATAAAACACTGCATAAAGGACTCACAGAATTCTGTGGTGTCGACAAAAATGACTAGGATGATAAAATTCCCGTAGTCTTATGGGCGTATATTTCTGCTTACAAACGATCAACTGGACAACCTCCCTTCAATTTAGTCTATGGGCAAGAAGCCGTTATTCCTTTACATTTTTGGTCCAACTTTGACAGGATAGCAGCTGTGGCTAAATTCGACTAGGACAGAAGCATAAATGACCGATTGTATCAATTAAATAAACTAGAAGAAGAAAGAGTAATTGCAATGCATCATCAGGAAGTGCAAAAACAACAACAGAAAGCATGGCATGACCGCCACTTAAAGAAGAAAGACATAAAAAATGGAGACCTGGTCTTGTTATACGACAACCGAGTAAAAGGAAAACTGGGAAAGCTAGAAACAACATGGCTTGGGCCTTATGTTATTGAAGACATTCGACCGACAAGAGCGGTCCAATTTCGAACCTTGTTAGGGCGTCCATTCAAGAAAGTAATTAATGGAGCCTGCTTAAAAAATTACTATACATAGAAGGCAACAAGCCATGTTGGAAAAATATTAGTAGGAAAAGATGCCAACAGGGACTGACTAGAGATAAAATAGTCTGGTCGAAGTCGGAAAAACATAGACTAATCACATCATTAAGAAAATAAATCCTGCTTGTATTATAATAAATCAAAGTCGGTTACAAAATTCGGGTATAGAGATACATGTATAAAAAATCGACAGAAGAAAAATTAAGTATTAAAAGCATTTCAAAGCCTCAAAGTAAAGCAACAAAAGGTAGAATGGAGAGAGAAAGAAACCCCTGGTCGAGCCATAGGCAAAGCAGAAGAAGACATGATTGACACACCACCCCATCTCCCGACTTAAGACATATACTCTTGAAAAGGCAATCAATTGATCGAGACAGATCCCAATCAAGAGAACGAGGTTCAAGCGAGTGTGGTTATCATACAAGCGGGAGTAAGCACAACAAAATGGAGGAGCAGACTATCCATCAAGAACATTGACTAAGTAGATCCGACAACAACAAACCTGACGATTCAAAAGAAACAGTCGGTTGATCTGTATATCGACCACGTATCAAGAGAGGAGACTTAGTTGACCAGACAAAAGGGAATACCAACCACGAAAAAATTGAATCCAGAAAAGTTGGCCCATTTAAGTCACGGAAGGAAAGGACGGAAAAGAATAATAGTAACATTAATAATTGACACGACAAAGAAGACCGTTGCGCAACCACCAGTACCACTGCCAGCTGCCTCGACATGTATAATAACCAATTACAGAGCGCTCCATTTAATGATCGACAAGACCCGCAAGAATGCTAACTAAGCAATATCCTAGATGTCCACTCATACGAGTCGGCCATATCTCTAGTAATCATGACAGAGGCGCGAGAATCTAGGGAACCACTGGATGCATTTAATCCGAACTTTGATCTACCGCCTATAAATTTGGAGGACGCATATGAATTCGCCTCTCTATTATTTTCTCCCTCGCAGCCGAGTATAGAGTCGACCGCGCAACCAGATGTACTTGCAACCTCTCCCGACTTGTTGAATACCATTGATCTGGACATAGAAATGTCGAGAATGAGAGGACAAGTCGCGGAGGCAACGAAAGGGCCGAGATCAAGACAAAAATTTGACAAGACAACAACGACGCCGTTGCAAATTCGGATGCAGAACAAACGACATGCACGACTAGAGGAGTTGGACTGGAGCAAGCAATGGCAAAATTTTACAGAATGGGGGATGGAGAATGGCTACTGGAAGCCTGAAACCGAGTCCCTAGCAAAACCCACAATCAGACATATGTTGGTAGCACCACAAGTCGCCAAATTAGGGCGATGGAAGGAAGAAGCAGCAAAATTTATTCTCAGTCGTTTTCATCAAGGCTACATTTGGCTCAACAACCCCATAGCAGTAACAGGCGGGCTTATTCACCGAATTACCGGCATTTCGAAGACGGGGGTTGCAGTGCTGAAAACATCAAATACTAATGATTGGATGCAGTTTTTAACAGGGTCGACAACAACTAAAAACTCCAAGGGGCTAGTCATCAATAAAATCACTGACCTACGAGCAAGATGGACTGCTATAATCGTATCCCTGTGCTTTACACCAGTTGATTGGGCGTCAAATGTTAAAATGACGATGATAGAATCAATAGCTCAAGTGTTTCAGAAAGCATAAATTTTCAACTGGTCAGAGCACCTAGCTGACATTATCCGGACTAATTGTAAGGAGTGCCAAGAGTTCGACAAGGCTATCAAGTTCCCTTTGTTATTAATCTGCTTAGCAATGGAGCAATACAACCCGGTTGGCGAGGCGACGTTGACAATCAAGAAAGTCCCAGGAATGGAAAAGTATAGAATCTTTTCAACAAAACAAGCAGGTACTTCTGGGTCGATGACACCCCAAGAGATGTTCCGACTATGGGTCGGAAATTTGAAAGATAATTCACATAGGTGGTGGGTTGAGAAACTAGTACGTTGAGCCCTGCCGACTCCCTGCCACATTCAACTAGAACTCGACTGCATTGAGCATTGGTGCGGAGTCTAGTTGACGCCAGAACTAGAAGAGCTACATTATCAACCAACAACAGAAGAATTATTCACGGAGCTAGAAAGACAAATAGGCCAGGAGATAGAAATTCCTTCTGAAGTACACCAACCGGGATTGCCTTTGATCCTTCCTCTTACTGATGGAGAATAGGAGGAGGAAAGAGAAGCAAAATTGTATACAATCCCTTTTGTCGAAGATTTGGAAGCCTTGGCATTCATCCCTGCAAATCCATCACTAGGGAAAAGAAAGCAACCAACGAAAAAGGAAAAGGGTAAGAAGCTTGCCGGAGTCGGAGAAATAGCCATCGACACAGAGGACATCTGGAGAGAAACTTTTCAGTCAATTGAAGACATAGATTTCAATGACCTCGCCATTCAAGAAAAAATGTCTAGTATTACAAGCAAAATTGTTGAAAAAATAAAGCAGACAGAAAGAGAGACTCTACAGGAGATTGCTACGATGAAGAAGATTTTCAGTTCGTCGGTCGGGCCGAGAATGAAAGAAGCCATGGAAAGGGATAAGGTGCAAAAGCAACAAGTCAAACAAATCAAAAGCACAATTCAACAGATGGAAACAAGAAAAGCCAAAAAGAAAAAAACCTTGGAGGCAACAACCACCATTGTTGCCCCAACACGGATCACAACCACACGCACAGAATGGGAACTCAGGCCGAGGCCAATATTAGAAAAGAAAAGAACGACCGAGGTAGCAATCGACTTAACAAGAGACTCGCCCCCAACCGAGCTAGTAGTCGTAGTCGAAAAACGACCAGTAAAGAAAAAGAAAAGACAACTGATAATTGCTAAATCATCAGAAGCAACAGAGTTCGACCAACCATCTGAATCGGCCGAAGAGAAGATTGACATCGAACAACTAGAACGACAGTCGGTCGTAGAAATACCACTCTGGTCGATACACCCGATCGAGTCGGTACAACAACATGAGTCTGTTGAGTCAATACCAGTAGTCGGTCCACCAGTTGAAGTTGAAGAGTAATCGACCGACCAACAAGAAGTCAACTTACAGGAAGGCGAGAACTAGGAAGTTGACGCCCATGACTCAGGGCCAGTCGACACAATGACATGCATAGAGGCACAACCACAACAACTACCGCAACAAGAAAACCCAGAAGACTAGCACATGGAGGAAACACTTCTAGAGATCTAGCCTATGAGCCCACCTAAACATAAAGATCAAGACACATGACAAGGGTCGACACAGGAGTATCAACCCCCATTGCAAACACAGGAAACTCAACAAAAGGAGCCAGAAAAAGAAACAATTGTCCAACAACAGCCGACTCAGTCCTCTGCACATCAGACATCAAAAAGCAAGAATAAGGATGGACAGTCGACAAGGACTCCAGGGAAGACTAAGAAACAAAGATCAATCACATTTAAGACGACCCGACCAAACAACCCGTCGGGTTTAGTTGTCGAAACTACCCTCGACTCGACCTCCATATCAAACAACCAACTCTTTGATTTACACGAAGTAATCTCAAAAGAGTCAACAAAATGATCGAAGAAAGTTATCAAAGAAGGAAGTCGGGTATCGAAACTTAAAGAAAATCAAAGAAAAATGTTGTAGGAATGAAGACAAGAGGTCAGGAAACACTTAGGAATAGAGCAAAGGCTGGAAGTAGAGGAACCCTTGGCAGGATTCAAAGAATTGATTGAAAGGATGATTAAAGCTAATGCAGAGAATCAACAAGAAGTAACACTTCTTCAAACCGAAAAGGATGAGGCACAACAACAATACAACATACCCTCGATCGAGATTCAAAGAATCAAGGAGCAAACATCCACAATCATTGTAGCAGAATACAATAACCTTAAAGGCTTTCGACAAAAAGTGGAGGATATTGCTAAGCAAGCCACATTGCTAAACTCGGTAGTAAGTGAATGGTCGACTCACTTGGCAAGAGCATTCAGGGAATGCAGGATACAAAAAGCAGCAGTCGACAACATAGAAAAGACGAGGAGTATGACCACCGACGTCAAAATCAAAGAAGCCCTCACGACTCAGCTAGCAAAAGGAAAGGCAAGTGAGTGACAGCTTGCAAAACAAGAACAAGAATGGAAAAAGGAGGGGCATAAGGCACAACTAGAAATTGACAGCCTAATTAATCGTCTAACTTAGACCAGAAACAAAATCCGAGCGGTAGAGTAGTTGATTGACCTGGAATCGACCGCAGTACAGACAACAGAGATAGCAGAAAAAGTCAATCCGATCATCGAAATAAAGATACTAAGCCTAGAAGCACAACAATCAATCAATGCATGGTGCGACTTTAGTGAATAGATGAAACATACAACTCCTAATATCCTTCAAACTGCTTTCACAGCCAGTAAAGAAAGCATAACCGACGACACTGTGGAACCGACCAGCGACGGAGCTCCAGGCACATCAGAACAGTCGAGCACGACACCATAACCTAATCAAGCACCTGAATATTTTGTCTACATTCATCTTCTTTCTTTCTCTCTCTCTTTCTATCATTTTTGTTTTTAAACATTCAATGTAAACAAAGGTTCTGTTTTACTCCCCTCTTGCTTGGGACGAACAAGGAATTGAGGTGGGGGGAGATGTTGTAGGGGCTAGTCGACTAGACCCGACGGTCGACTAAGAGCTAGTCGGTCGATCGTTGAAGTCGGAAGTATAAGTTGGTCGAGGTATCTGTTAACTGATCGACCCAGGCAGTTAAGTAGTTACAACTGCCTGGTAACTAGATATAGAAGTATAAATAGGCAAGCTCTCTGAGAGACAATGTATCTATTGTGCTGTATTGATCTATCATATAATAAAGTGTTGTTCTTTGGGCTTCCACTACTTGTGTATGTCTTCATCTATGTCTGCATGTATGTATTCTATGTTTGCCTATGTAAGGAACCACTGGTAACTCTCTCTCTCACTTTTCCTTAGATTACAACAATACCCGTGATAAGGGTTTGTCCAACACTTGGATTTGAACCACTTGACACCACCAAAGGAGTAGATGAGACAAAGCCTAGACCTCTCATTCCACGTGACTATGTAGCCCCTCAATGGATTGATCAATTAGCCCTGCAAATAATATGGAAAAACAATATGTACTCTATGAAGTACTTTTACACTTAGCCAAGAAGAAAGAACATAGAATAATCAACCCATGAAATGCACTAGAAAATGAAAGTTCATATTGGATGGCATAAATGATCTCACAATTTGACAACCACCAAAATGGGAGTAGGGTCTAGCCTTATATAATTTTCCTTGTAATGACTAGTTTTCCTCTCCCAATTAAAAATAATTGTTTTACTTGTCATCCATAATCCGGAGATTAAGTAACTCACCATAAAACAAATTTTTTACATAAAGAAATATTTTTTACAAATAAAAATGCCCACAAAAGGGGTTTGACTTTACTTGAAAGGAAACATCTATCTTGATTTGCGTCATTAAGCTAGCAGTCAGCTTCATGAGGAGGATCGATTCACTTTGGAGCGGATCCACTTAGCCCAATGTTCACTTTGACCATACATTCACATTTTCCCACGAATGCTAGGATTCGACCCAACGGCTATGTGAAGGGCAACTTTGCTTGATTTGTGGGTGGAATTAAATAATGTGGGCAACCATTTAATTAATTTTCCATCGATTTACTCAATGGCTCATACGTTTGACCCAACGACAATGGAAGAGGATGACCTTTCTTGGAATGTGGCCGATTTAATTATTTGCGTCAATTTATTTCTCCCACTCTCCCTTTCCGTTGAGTCAACGACTATTGGATGAGGTCGATACCCTTAATTGTTGTGCCCATTCACTTAATTTATGCCACAATTTGCTTGGGCATGGCAAATTTGAGTTATCGCTCTCTTTTATAAAGTCCATAGCATTTACCCACGGTTGACTTGCTGGCGGCTTTGATTTCATTTGCCAACTAGATGGCTAATGTGTGGCTATGATGGTGATGCTTGTGATATGATCTGTGTGATCATGAGGTAGCCTGTGTGGCTCTGGTGATGCTACCTGTAGACTGGTCTGCAAGACTGGGTGAGTCTTGCCCATACCATGTGAGATGGATGGGTGTGTTTGAGACCATTACTTGAAGAACATCTTAGTTAATACCCCCCTAGCTAAGAGGGAGTGTTGATATTTTGGTAGTTGCGAGAGGTATTAACCTCCACGTGTAACCTTTGACTTAGAATAGAATATTCTGGAAGTGAGAGAACCATTCAACAGATTTTAGAAAACCCTAGGAGAGAAGTCGGCCTCAAGAGAAATAATAGTAAAGTAATAGATGCATCCAGAAGGAGAAGTCGGCCCCAGTCAACTGGATAGGACAGTATAGATAGGTAGGCGCCCTAGCTCATTTGTACACACTCACTCAACAAATGCGCAAGTCTAAAGAAGAACTGCAATGGCAGCTAGGGCCAAGTTTGGAGAGCACCAGTTTGATCTAGAGAAGGCACAATTCTGGAGGAATAGTGCAACAGTCGTTTGGTATCTTTCTTGTGCTTCTCTTGGTATAAGGTACACTATCTTTGTATGGTTATTGTGTTGCTGCTGCAATAATATTGTGGCTAAGGTTTATCTGTTGGTTCTGGAGTAGGCGTGCCAGAATTATTCTAAGGTTAAAGTGCTCGGGGGTGGCATTTGTGCCTATGGTTGGGTGACAATAGTGTGATATTGTCTATGGTTAAACGAGCGCACCAAAATTTTAACAATCCTTTGAGGGCCATTATCCCAGGAAGGGAGCCCAATAATAATAAAACTCATAACTCGTTTTCCCGCAAGGGTTTTACAGGGGTGTTTACTCGAATCTCGCGTGCAATGTGTGTTTGGTTTCTGTTGTTTATGCTTGCGCTAAATTTGAGTTGATAACCTAGGTGTGTAGTTTTTCAATAAAGTGATTTTATTAGGAATAACTGTCGGGTGCTAGGTTTGACAGGTGAAATCAACATGTGGTTACAAAGAAGGCAATAAATGACCTTTATGTAGGATCACTCCAGCTAGAAAGAGGCCAAATGCACTTCAAAAAATAAAGTTGGGTGTTATACTTAGTGATGATGAGGTTAGCTCTAGTTTGATTTTCATTATTAAACATAATAAGTTATGAATAGGTCAGATGTAGTGTAAAAAGCCCCAAAAAATTGTTATTTAAAATGATTTTATGTCCTTGTAAGGTCGACCTTGACCTTTATAGAGAAGAGGTGCGCTAAGACTGAAGTGGCTGTCTTGGGATGTGAGCCTTAGTTTGGGAGGTTGCCAAGTGTCATCTAAAGGTGGATCAAGCAAGAGGAGGGGCTAATCAAGGGGATTCCCTAAATGAGGGTTGAAGGCTATAAATACTAGAAAAAGGAGGTGCAAAAGGGTGTGAAAGAAGTGTGAAGATATTCCAAGGGCTTAGTTGAAGATCTAGCTAAAGCAAAGGAAGTTTAAGGGCATCTTCTATGTGAGGTTCACTATTTTCTCATTCTTCATGGCTGAATTTGATTGCTGAAGTTATACTTGTAAAATCTGTTGTAAGGATCTTTGTTTGAAGGGTATCTTTACTCCCAAAGAAGGGTCAAGATTGAGATTAAACCCTCCTTGTCTTTTCTTGCTTTATCATTGGTCAATATCTAAGGTTATGTTGCTGCCATTCTTGTTATTATGAGAAGCTGTTACTGTCTATATTGTTCATGATAAACACATCCTTACTACTGTGCTTTTATTGTCAAGGAGGTTCACCTTTGGAAGGGCCCTCATCTTAATTTCCGCATATTGAAATTAGTTCACATGGTTGATTATAGCACATTATTAATAACATTGTCACGCCTCCATTTATTCATATTTAAACCTTCTTGAATTTCGACCTTGACTTCATCGCCCTAACTAGATTGGCATTGGTCTATTCTTTGAATGTATCTTTCACCCATTTATATCAAAGAAAATCTTAAGCCTTTCCTAGGGCTTCCTCCCCTTGTGTTATAGGAGAGGTGGCCTGAAACGAGAGGAAGTGATACTGTGGTCATATTGGCTAATCTTTCTAAGTTGCCCCAGGGGTTGCACTTGTTTTCAGGGTTTATAACTTTAAGTGCAGGTTTGGGAGGTAACATCCACCATGTCCTTGGTCCTCTTCTTGTGAGGAGGAGGCTTCCACTCTACTTGCAGGCACCCTTTCGATGGTTTCCCCGTTTTCTTTTCCCCTTGAACTGACCAAAGCATCATGGTCCATGTCAATGGATGGAGCTCACTGCCCGAGCTATTGGAAAGGAGGTCCTTGTTAACCATTAATGCTTCCTTGCTAAAAGAAACTTCTAGAACAATTCAATACACTATAGAAATGGGAAACACATTGCATCTTCTTCATACCTCCTTGTCCCAACACATTACCTTGCTTTCCATCATAGTAAATGGTGGTGTTCGTGGGAGACATCTTGTAATGATGGCCACTATACTATCCCCTCGTATCGATTGCCCTTTTTTTTTATAAATAAGCCTTTTCTAAATATACTTTATATGGTATATACTATATAGAGGATAATATATTTGCACCATTTAATATTTTTAATATATATAGTCACATCATTCACGTTGGATGGCAGCCTTTAGATTTAATTTTGGCCTTTGTATATTCATAAACCTGATATTTTTTATCACAGTGGCTAATCGACAAGCTTGTATATTCTTCTTCAGTGGAAGGGAAATATTGAGCCTGTTATCACAGGTTTTGTATTTGTGCAAAGCCTTTCACAAGACACCAAACTTGTGTAACTATTGGAAATATTTGTCACTGTCACCTAGACAAGTATTTCCCTCGTTTTAGTGATGGATGAAGATCCAACACAAGGGAGGCTTTCCTTGTGACCTCAAGGGATCCTATAGCAAGTTGAAGACAAGTCTACGACCCCCTATCTTGGTCACTTGATGTTATAGGCTAGGTTCAAGGGGATAGCTGTAACGAAACAAGACAATTGATTGATTGAAGATATGGGAGAGATTTCAATAATTATCAAGTCTATACATGCAAACAATGATCCCATACACTAGCTATCAATGAAAGAGGGCTGCTGCAATAATTTTCTGCGATATCTAACAGTTTATACCGGCAACGAACATTTATAACAGCAGCAAGAAAACAGCCTTAAAAGTTAAAATATTGCCAATAAAATCTTAAAATATAGTACTTAATGAGTGGAATAAGATCCAAGTGTTCCATAGTGAATTCAGCCTTCTTAAACCACAATATTAAGTAAGTTATCAGCAATCTAAATCAGCGCTAATGACTGTAGCAAACATTTTTAACGACAGCAAATAAATTACCAAGTTTTCCAAGCGTTCGATTAGATTTAGGGTGAGATAAGATAAGATAAGATAATTTTATTAATGTCCAACAAATGACCACAAAAGTAGGTCAATGGGACTGAAAGCTACAACAAGTATGAGTACAATGTGGGAGTGCAATTGCAGCTCGATAATGCTGAAAAAAAACATAAAGAAAGAAACCTAAAGTAGTGTAGCCTCAAAAAGTATATAACCATGACAAAGGTATTGTGATCCAAAATAAAAGTGATTATGCCCAACTCAAAAGTCTCTCAAGAAAGAGAGAGAGAGTGAGAGAGAGAGATCTGATGATGCAGTTGTCAAGGACTTCAGGGTCCGATGGCCGATGGCGAGGGGGGCGAACTGGGCACTGGCTCGCTGTCGGTGCCCTCAGGGACTATCAGGGGGTCTGACTGTATGATCTTGGGGGCGGATGTAGGAGCGGGGAATACTCCTAGCATCCGAGGCCGAAAAAAGAAACTCTGGATAGATCTCTGAGAGCCTATCTGAGATTGGGAGGTTGTCTGGCGGATGAGAGGCACCCTTCTCTGGATATGTTTGGAGCTCATCCCTCTAGTTCTCTAAGGATGTATGGATTGATGTATCGTTCGACACCTCCGAACCAGTCTTGTTGATAACGATCTGTCTCCTTGGGGGGGAGGTTGAGGAGAGACACGAGGCCTCCCCAATCCACTGTTTAGTGCATTTTGTGATTCAACTTGTTATTTGTTGCTCCGATCTGATGGGTCAGCATGAAAGTATGAGGTGATCGTCCTGGTCATCCCAGGGCAAGGCGGGGCATGCAGGAAATGAAATGTGTGGTTGAAGATTTCCCTAATGAAGAGGGCTAGGCATCTTCGGTCCTGGTATTAGAAGAAAGTAGAGAGTGAGCCCCTTGAGTCCCTATATAAATAATGATAGCGTCTTCTGATCTCATAGTATATGGGGCACCTAAAGATGAGGTGCACCTCTGTCTTCCGCTTCTGTAAAAGCCGCATCTGGCAAATCCTATCAGACTGTGCTATATGGTGGTCTATTTCAATCCGCAATTGATGAGATCCGATCCATAGTTGACTTAAGGGGATCCTGAGTGAGTGCATCCAATGCTTGTGTGTATAAGGGGGGCGGACGATGATACCATCATGCAACTCCAAAAAATGCTCTAGATAGAAGGACATCTTCGAGCCCATGCTCATCGGAGGCAAGGTCCAAGTGTTGTGAATATATAGTCTGTAGATGTCTTCTCTAATAGCCTGATTCAATACCTGTTTAGTCGATAAGTGATGACGTGGTGTATCAAGGGAGAAACTGAACGGAGGAAGGCGCTCTGGGAGATACTCATCGACTCGAGAAGCCTCGACGCCTTTGAGAACCAACCACTTGTTCAACCTGAGGGGGGATCCAAAGCAAGAGCCTTTGAGGAGCAAAGAGCGAGGTAGGGGTACCGCTCTCTCCTAATGGTATAGTCTTTGAAAGATCTAACTCTACGAAGGAAAGAGACCAAGCGGAAAATGACCTCAAGGTGGAATGGGTGGACACCAAACTTTGCCTAAATAATGGGATGTGGAATCGTCTACTTGGAGTGTATGATATGCTTGAGAAGTAGGGTTTGGACCCCCTCCAACTTGGCCTAGTCTGTCTGAAACAAGCTCAATGATCCAGATTTATGAGCGGAATGAAATGAATAATAGACTGAATACGACAACACAGAGATACGAAGAACAACAATAGATATCCAGTGAACAATAACTTCTATTGAATAAATAAAATAGGGTGAAATTGTAAAATTGCAGAACTGAAAACAACTTGCTCGAATGGTGGTAGCTATCTCTGAGAAGAGATGTGGCTGCTACGCGCATCTGTTTGAGCAAAATGATTACAATGAGGCTCCAAAGGCCCTTTTAACATTACTCATGAATGCCAAAACCCTAGACATCCAAAAACCTAACCCTAGGAGATGAAACGCTAAAAGTTATGTGGGTCATGATGGGTAAGTTGGTACCTCAACTTCCCGGGGTCATAACTTTTGCATACGACCTCTGTTTTAGGCGCGTGATAGCCCGTTGGAAAGGTCTTCTCGAAAACTATACATTTTGCCATTAAACTCTGACGAAGTCTACAGTTTGACTGTGGCAAGCCAAAAAACCACTGTTTATGGCCCCGAAACGGGCTTGGAAGTACAAAAAGATGTGCTGACATGAAAATTTCCAAAATAGGCCAGTTGGATTAGGTGGTGGCCATTAGTCTCCACCTGGAAGATGTGTAGGGCTTCCGACAGCCCCGAAAGTGTAGAACCCACAATTACAAAGAAGTACAAAAGAACGTGCTAAACTAAAAACTGTCAAGAGGAGCCAGTTGGAATAGGTCGGTGGCCACCAATATCCACCTGAATCAGTCCTCACCCCTTAGGAAGCAATGGTCTCCATTGCGTTGAGTTCCCTCATTAGGTGAGGAAACTTCTACTGAATTTGGCCCCGGGTGAGCCACTTGCCTTGATGTAGGCGCTGCTCTCCCTTGACAACCCGATAAAGTTGGATCCTCTGCTGGCGAGTGCCCTTGACCTGTGTGTCCACTATCTGATCAGTGGATGCCTATTCCATGCAGTCAGGGTTAAGCTCTGTTGGTGTCAACTGTTCTGCGATCTCTGAGGTGTCCAATAATGGTGGAAAATATGGCCGAAGGAGGTCCACATTGAACACTGGGTGCAAGCCAAGGAAGTTTGGAGTGTTGAGCTCAAAAGCATTGCTACCCACAACCTTGGTGATAGTGTAAAGCCCATAGCGAAGTGGGCGGAGCTTCCGATGGGGTCTTGTAAGACACTATTTGTGCAAATGTATCCAGACCTTGTGTCCCACCTGAAACTGGTGCGATACTCGGTGTTGATCATGGCGTTGCTTGTACTTAGCATTGGCTTTCAGCAAAATCTCATGGTCTTGTTGGCGGATGTGCTGAATCTGATCAATGAATCTAGTGGCTTTGTCGTCCTCAAACTGAACATGGGAAGAATCCGTTTGTGTTGTTGCAAGAGGTAGTGTAACATCAATGGGATCCAAGGGTTGGAATCCCAATCCCACCTGAAAGGGGCTATGGTTGGTGGAGCTATGGAGAGCCCTGTTGTAGCTATGCTGAACATAGGGAAGACTCTCATCCCATGTACGCGGATGCTTAGAGTTATACATGCGCAGGATGTGCACAATCATTTGATTGACGACCTCTGTTTGGCCATTGGTTTGAGGGTGGAAGGCAGTGGATTTAGTGAGCTTGGTGTCCAACATTGACCAGAGGAACCCGAGGAACCTGCTGTCTCGATCAGAGATGGTCTTGTTATCTTTTTAGCTTGGGAGGTACTCCGCATGTTTTGTCTTGAATGCGGATGTTACCTTAATGTTTACACTACCAGGCACTTAACTTTGCAATAGTTTTTATAAAGTTGTTTTAAGTGGTTTTTTTATTAAAGTGACTTTTTAATAAAGTGTACCTTCTGTTTTAAAGTGACTTTATTTTCATAAAGCACTTATGTAATAAAGTGAAAATCACTTTAATTTAAATGAGACATTTTGGAGGGAATGGATCATGACCCTTGATCTTGAAAAATGCAAGATCTAATCTTGGCCTTTGGATCCAGGGTTGGGGAAGGTGAAAAGACACTTTGGGGCGAAAAATGTCATTTTCAGATTATAAAAGAATGCATTGGATAGTGTGCAAGATATGTCGAATGTTGAGAAGACATCGAGAGGAGTTGAGTTAGAGAGATTTTCTGAGTAAGCTTGAGAGAGGAAAGGGAGCAGCAAAGAGGGCACGATTCTTGAGAAATTTTTTTCTGTGAGTTTTAGTCGAAATAATTTTCTGCTGTGGGAGGCTGTACTGTACGGATCTGTACAGTGGTATGGATTTGGCACATAAATCGAGGCATTTTGGGCACGGTTTTCGAGGCAGATTTCAGAACTTTTTGTGGCTGTTTCTGGGTCGTACGAAACAGTTCGTACAACTGACTGTGGGCATGGAAAATGAGGTACGGAGGAGGTCGTACAACAGTATGGTTTTGGCACGGAAAACGAGGTAGATTTCAGTGGGACAGATTTGGTGCTGTGAGGTATTTTCCTTCGCTGGAAATTTTATTTTGCTGCTAATATGTACTTTCATGAAGCTGAATAATAATATCTCTCTCTCTTGTTGGGTTTCCCCACATTGGGGTTTTCCTTGGCATTTGCCTAAATTTCTGTGTGTTACGGGTCGCTGTCCATTGTGTTATTTCCGCTGCTATTTTGCTTAGCAAAAGTATTTGTGCTTATGGAAATTTCGGAATGTGGGTTTATGCATTTATGAAGTTTATGAAGACATTTATCTCTAGGTTTCTAAGTGTTTGACAAAATATTAGCTTGCTGATTTTTTGTCATTAAAAATCTACATGGTATCAGAGCTTTGTCTCTGATAGTGGGCAGTGTGATTTTTGGGCAAAAGGGTGTGATTGTTTTCCTTGAGTTGTGACAAAGAATATGGCTGCAAGCATTAGATATGAGGATCGGTTGGATGACATTTCCAACTATTTGCAGTGGAAGGTTCGATTGTCAGCCGTTCTCAAGGAGAACAAAATTTATAGCTATGTCAACTCTGTTGTAGCAGCTCCCGCAGTAGACCCTGTTGCTTTGGACTTGCATGAGACCAAGGAAGCCAAAGCTCAGAGGATTATTCTGGATGGGGTGAAGGATCACCTTATCCCACACTTGGCTGAGAAAAAGACTGCCAAGGAGATGTGGGATGCACTTAAGAACTTGTTCGAGGCGAAGAACGAGAACCGGAAAATGGCCTTGAAGGCTAAGTTGCATGATACCAAGATGGGTAAGGAGGAGAGTGTCTCTTCTTATCTTACCCGGGTGGCTCAAGTTAAAGATGAGCTGGCAGCTGTTGGAGAGGTCGGAGAGGTCATTACGGATTGTGAGTTGGTGAGAATAGCCTTAAATGGCTTCACCAAAGAATGGGAAGTCTTCGTGAAAGTGCGTGGTGGGACATGCGCATCTACCAGATTGGAGCAGATTGTGGGATGATTTCACTTAGGAGGAGATTCGAGAAAGATCTCAGAGCAATGAACAAAAGACAGACAAAGCTGATGAGAATGTTGCTCTTGTGGCAAAGAGCAAGAAGAAAGGAAGTTCCAGAAGGGACTTGAGTAAAGTCAGATCCTATTGTTGTTACCAGTTGGGGCACCTTGCCTCTCATTGTCCTGAGAGGAAGAAGGAGTCAGAGGGGCCTGAGACAACTGCTACACCAGCCATGGAGGACTTTGCTTCAAATTTCGATAGGGAATTTTCTTTGGTGACCATAGTTTCCAGTGTCGGCAGCGGAGGATTCAGAGGTGATGTCAGATGGATTGTGGACAGTGGAGCCTCTAGCCAAATGATGAGAATCTGGCGAGTATTCCTAGATTTCACAGAGATTGGTCTTGGCCGACAGGTGGTAAATGAAGGTGGTATGGTGAGAGATGTACGTGGAGTTGGGAATGTCAGATTCCAACTCGAGTTTGGGGAACTCTTGGCGCTTGATGGAGTTCTCTTTGTTCTAGGGTTGAAGGTTAACTTGCTCTTAGTCTTAGCCTTGGAGGATGTAGGATATTGCGTATTGTTCAAGAGGGAACATGTCTCTATCTACAGGCAGGGAGTGGACTCGGTAGAGCTGCAGTTGATCGGTAACCGGGTGAACAGGTTTTATATGTTGAGAGGACAACCTTTGATGTATGATTCAACACCGGATGAGGAGCATGAGGAGGGCTTCTGAGACTGCGGTGGCGTCGAGGATACAGTCTTGCGTTCCGAGAGAAGAGAGCGAGTCTCTTCTGAGCACTGGCAGGAGGCTTAGCTAGGTTGATCGAACCAATGCTCAAGATGAAGTGAGCTAAGTGTTCCGGGAGGTTGCCATGAGAAGATCTTCTAGTTCGAGTTCTATGTAGGTGTTGCAGATGGCTCCAGGTTCAGAGGGAGCTTCTATAGAGCACAGTGTGATGGGACCAAATGATGGAGATGGCAGCGAGTACATCCCTCGCTAAGAGGGAGTGTTAGCTTTTTAGTTTTGTCTTGAATGCGGATGTTACCTTAATGTTTACACTACCAGGGATTTAACTTTGTAATAGTTTTTATAAAGTTGTTTTAAGTGGTTCTTTTATTAAAGTGACTTTTCAATAAAGTGTACCTTCTATTTTTAAAGTGACTTTATTTTCATAAAGCACTTATGTAATAAAGTGGAAATCACTTTAATTTAAATGAGACATTTTCGAGGGAATGGATCACGACCCTTGATCTTGAAAAAGGCAAGATCTAATCTTGGCCTTTGGATCCAGGGTTGGGGAAGGTGAAAAGACACTTTGGGGGGAAAATGTTACTTTTAGATTATAAAAGAATGCATTGGGTAGTGTGCAAGATATGTCGAATGTTGAGAAGACATCGAGCGGAGTTGAGTTAGAGAGATTTTCTGAGTAAGCTTGAGAGAGGAAAGTGAGCAGCAAAGAGGGCACGATTCTCGAGAATTTTTTTTTCTGTGAGTTTTGGGCCGAAATATTTTTCTGCTGTGGGAGGCCGTATTGTATGGATCCGTACAGTACGTACGATTCGTACATTCGTACGGATTTGGCACAAAAATCGAAGCATTTCGGGCATGGTTTTCGAGGCGGATTTCAGAATTTTTTGTGGTTGTTTCTGGGTCGTACGGAACAGTTTGTACCACTGACTGTGGGCACAAAAAATGAGGTATGGAGGAGGTCGTACATAGTACGGTTTTGGCATGGAAAACGAGGCAGATTTCTGTGGGACAGATTTGGTGCTGCGAGGTATTTTCCTTGGCTGGAAATGTTATTTTGCTGCTGATATGTACTTCCCTGAAGCTGAATAATAATATCTCTCTCTCTCTCGTTGGGTTTCCCCACATTGGGGTTTTCCCTGGCATTTGCCTAAATTTCTGTGTGTTATGGGTTGCTGTCCACTGTGTTATTTCCGCTGCTATTTTGCTTAGCAATGCATATTTCTGCTTATGGAAATTTCTGAATGTGGGTTTATGCATTTATGAAGTTTATGAAGACAATTATCTCTAGGTTGCTAAGTGTTTGACAAAATAATAGCTTGCTGATTTTTTGTCATTAAAAATCT
The DNA here is from genome assembly GCA_009831015.1 of Picea engelmannii. Classification (NCBI taxonomy): domain Eukaryota; kingdom Viridiplantae; phylum Streptophyta; class Pinopsida; order Pinales; family Pinaceae; genus Picea; species Picea engelmannii. The sequence goes on along the minus strand of ML806368.1, from coordinate 30,922 downwards.
ACAGGTCTATGGTATCCCAAAATGGACCCACTCTCGTTCGAAGAAGAGCTTGGCAGTATCTGTCGTTGTGATGCTCTTCTTGCAGGCTGTGAGAATGGCCATCTTGGAAAACCAATCAACTACCACAAATACACAGTCATTGCCTTGCTTGGTGGATGGATGGCCAGACATGTAATCCATCGAGATGGATTCCCAAGGCCTCTCGGGAGTAGGAAGAGTGGTGTATAAGCCTTGCTTCTTGATGGATGGCTTGGCAATGGCATATGCAGCGCAAGATCTGATATACTTGCTGACGTCCGGTCGAAGTTTTGGCCAATAAATATGTTTCTGTAGAACGACCACATTTTTCTCCACGCCAAAATATCTTGCATCCGATTGTAGTGAGCCTCCCAAATCAGCTTTGCACGCTCGCTTGTAGGAACACAGAGATGGCCCAGATGGCATAACAGTCCGTCCTGAATGTGAAAATCGGTGACATTTGCTCCTGTATCAAAGAGCTGATAGGTGTTGGCGAAGTTCGGATCTTGCTGATAAAGTTGGGGCCACTCAGATGTCTCATGCCCTCAAGAATGGTGCACGGTGGTGAGTGCAGCCACGAGAGGTCGACTGAGGCAGCCAACGACACGATTTGTGCTCCCTGTCTTATACTTGATGTTGAGATGGAACTGCTGCAGGTAGGTGGATCGCTTCTGATGGCGGTCGTTCTGCAACTTCCCCTATGTCTGTATGAACTGCAGAGGCTTGTGATCAGTGTGGATGATTGTTTCCTTTCCTAGAATGTAATGTTTCCATTGACAACAGGTTTATACAATGGAATATATTTCCTTGTCATAGGTGGGGTATTTCGGGACAATATCTGAGAGTGTCTCACTATGGTATGCTACCGGATGACCGTGCTGAGTGAGAACTGCGCTTACAACATAGTCGGATGTATCAGTCTCAATCTCGAACGATTGTTGCAGATCAGGTAAGGAGAGTACTGGAGTTGAGCATAAGCGATGCATCAGATCATCAAATGCTCGTTGTTGTTCCTTCCCCCATGCAAACTTTGTCCTGGCACCGCCCTTGGTCACTTGGCGGAGGGCCCATGCAATATGGGAGAATCCCAACACGAACCGTCGGTAGAAGTTGGCAAGTCCCAAGAAGCTCCGAAGCTCGGTTAGTATGGTCGGGGTTGGCCAGTCATAGATGACTTGGATCTTAGCTGGATCAACATGTATCCCATCCTCATCAACAATTTAGCCCAAGTATTGGACCCTGTTCATGCTAAAGGAGCATTTTTCCAAGTTGGCATATAGCTTGTGCTGCAGTAGAGTGCTCAAAACCTGTTGAATATGCTGCATGTGCTCCTCCCAAGTTCTGCTGAAGATGAGGATGTCATCCAAATATACCACCACAAAAGAGTTGGTGAAGGGTTTCATTACATCATCCATCAACCTCATGAAAGTGGTTGGTGCATTTGTTAAGCCAAAGGTGATTCGGATTATTTTCGGCACGAAATGAGAGCGGAGATATAATAAAGAAATGCACAGAGATATCACGTATATCCAATAATATAACAGAAATATATTTGAGATGCAATCATAAACACAGAGATACAGTAATACATGATTTCTATTAATGAAAGAAATGTACAGAGACTGTAAAAATACAGAGTGAAATACTCGCTAGAATGGTGGCAGCTTATCTCTGAGAAGAGATGTGACGGCTACTCGCATTCGCAGGAAGATGATTATTACAATGAGGCTCTAAGGGCCTTTTTAACAAAAGTAAAATCCAAAACTCTAACCCCGGAAGATGAAAAGCCAAAAGGTTTGTGGGCCTCGATGGGGGTAGTTGATACGTCAACTTCCCAGGGGTGTAACTTTTGCATACGATCTCTGTTTGGGGCGCTCAATAGCTTGTTGGAAAGATCTATTCGAGAACTACAACTTTTGGGTGAGCAACATCGATCTATGATCCATGTTGCTCTCCGTTTTCTCAAAAAACATCATTTAGGGCCTCAAAATGGCCCCGGAAGTTAAAAACTGCTAAAAATAGTAAATTACCAAAATTGTCCGAAACATGTTTTGGGCCAGTTGGAGAAGGTGGGTGGCCACCGATATCCACCTGGATCAATCCTCCTTCCTTAGGAAGCAATGGTCTCGATTGCGTTGAGTTCCCAGGGGAGAGGGGAAAACGATTGTTGAATCTGAATCTTGGTGAGCTGCTTGCCTTGTTGGAATCGTTGCGTTGCTTGGTTTCTTGAAGGTCGTCACGAACCTGTGGTTGGAAGGGTTGGACCTTTTTAACCAGTCTGGCTACATGAGATGACTGTGTGCAGAAGGAATCTTTGTGCTTTGTTGCAACCTTGTCGACCTGCTTCTGGTGGATAGAAGGTGCTTGGGCCAAGGCTGTAGTGGTTGCAGTATCCTTTTGTTCCCCTTTTGAATAGATTGTGGAGAAGATGAATTTTGTAGTATGAGATACTACCTTGCGATACTGTTTATGTGGGACAATAGTTGGAACTACCTCTGGTATTCTGTAGAGATGACCCCCCAAAGTAACAATGACACTATGGGGTCGAGACTCATAAATAGCATGGTGCTTCCACATATATGGCTGTTCCAAGAGAACATCACAGACATTCAGTGGGGCAACATCACATAATACCTCATCCTTGAAGGGTTGGATGCCATATGACAATCGACACTGCTGGCTGACACGAAGATCTCGTCCTTGGCGAAGCCACCCGATGTTGTATGGCTGCGGGTGTGGTGTTGTTGACAATC
>ML806368.1:10320-21544 GCA_009831015.1 Picea engelmannii | reverse complement strand
AGAGGCATATAGAACATGCTCGTATAGATAAATCTGGATCATGGGGGTATTTCGATGGTGCAAGTCAAGGAACTCCATCCATGTGTGGGGCAGGTGACCTTCTCTATTTAAGTGAATCTCATTATTTTCGCTCCAAAGCTGGCTTGTAGGGGGGCTCTAATAATTTTTCTGAACTCCATGCTGTCAAGTTACTCCTTAAGCTAGCTGCTATGAGTGGTGTATCCAACCTGCAGGTCTTTGGGGACTCTCTGGTGGATATTAATTAGTTAAAGGAAACCTTCAGAATGGAGAACTTGCTGCTTAGCCCAATCTTTGAGAAGTGATAGGTTCAATATCAGCTTTAACTCAATATCAGTTGCTCGTCTGTACGGAGAACTTAGCTCTGAAGCTGATACATTATCAAAGTAAGGGCTCCAGATGGCAGAACGCTCATGCTTTTGGATTAAATAGAGATGGCTCTGCAGGCCAGGAACACATTTTCTCTATCTATGAATTAAGGGATACCCTTCCATACAGGCTACGGGTTGTCTACAGACCTGTTCTGGCTGGTGTCGCATGATCAGATTTCCTTTTTATTATCTTTACAGTTTACTGGACCTTTTCAGTTCATTTCAGCTTATGGTTGGTCTCTTTACTAGAAGAATTATGTATATTTTTCATGAACAGCATTGGACAGACAGCAACTGTAATATTTTGACACTTGTTTATGCTATAAACTGCTATGATGGGACTCTTAGAGGCTGTGTGAGCCTCAGTTTGAGACCATTACAGAATATTTAGGAGTCCTTGGGAAGTTTCTGCATTTTTGCAAAACAGTCCACAGTTTTCTATTGCAATTTCTCAGGCATCTACAGAATGTATTTCTTTTCATCTCGAAATGAATGTACGATTTTTTTTCTGGGGTAAAAAAACACTGAATGAAAGTGGGAACAGCACCAAGTGCATTTCAGATAATTCATAGAGTTCATCAAGAAAACAAATTCTTCTCTGTACCTGGTGAGTAGTTAGCTGCAATCTGTAGTCATTGAACTCATGCCAAAACCTGCAAAATTAATCAGTAAATCAAAGACTTATTTTTACATGCACTGGAAAACAAAGAAAACTTTAACTTCCAAAGGAGAGGTGTGGTTTACAAAATACTCTAGATCAAGATGTTTCCACTATTTGCTACCAAAAAAAACATTTATTATCCATATAAACCAAAAAAAGCAGCTAGAAATTAATAGAAAATTAGCATTCATTGCAAATTTCAAATTGACATTTGAACCCAAACAGGGCACAAGCTTCTGCAGCTTCAAATATTTTATTGTACTCACTCCTTTCATGCCCGCCATTTGCCTGTAGCAAATATTCTTACCATTTTAGGGACGAGTTCCTCGCAAAAAATGACATTCTCTGAATCCACAACACCGTATAATCTACAACTTAGTCCGTTGAGCTGCCATACTCGTATAGTGGTTGAGATGTCACCACGTTAATGACCCACCCAGGTTCAAACCTTGGCAGGCAGTGTAACATACATAAATACATCTATAATAATAATAATCCTAATGTTAATTTTAAACAACCAAAGGTCATGTGTCTAAAAGGCATGTCTATTCAAGTATGTGACCATTCAATGCATACTTATACAAGTCACATGCTTTTGTAATCATGAATCATTTTGTATATTACTCAGTAGATGATATTTATCCTACATGGAATTCTAATTTCTGTCCTATTTATTTTGGATATTCTGTATATGAACCACTTTGGTTCATTACATTGGTATCAGAATCACTCTTGGACAATGTTTCGCTGACCGAATTTGAGAATCATTAGCTTGTGGCAATTTTTTTCCTGCTCTGCCTGTGGCTGGAAACCATCCTGGCTTGTGGCCAAAAAATTGTGATTCTTATGCTACCATAAAAAATAAAAATAAAAAGATAAAAAATAAAGAAAATCACTGGGGGAAATCGTTGTCTCGTCCTCCTCATTCTCAGAACCGTCAGAAGACAAGAGAAGAAGATGATATCTGTGGACTGCTTCCAAACACAGTCTAAACCATTATAAAAACACAAGAAGGTATTAAAATATTAGGTTTTAATGGGTATATAATCACAACGAGGTTTTGTACATCAAATTTTCTCAACTTCTTCTTGTTGTCTTATAGAATATCACAATGAAATGAATAGCTCAAGGGAAACACATGATTGTAGCAGTGATAAGCCGCCATATTGCTCTTACAACTGTAAAATAACCTTCCAAGCCATCGTCGAGAGGGCATGCAATATCTCACAAAGTTGTCGACTTACTTGGGGTTCGAAATTCCAAAACACAGAAGAAATGCATGATTGGCTCTGTTACCCCCTCCCACCTAGGGGTAACTGGAGGAGATCATGTCTCATGGCCTGCAATGGAGACAATGATCCCGACGATGATGATAATCAGCATGTCCACAGAGTAGCCCAGTAGCCCCCTCAGATGCCTCTTCTTATTCAGCATTGCTCATCACACTCAATCAGCAAGGTTTATTGGGAGATGGTGTTCCGGCACATTATGAGGTACATTAGTCCTTGTTTCATATGAAGTGTCATATTTAATACAATGGGCATTTGAGTAATGATCATAGGTTGAAGTTGGATAATGAATCATGAGCTCAAAAGTTATGTTTTTTCCCTTATTTCACCTTGGTGGCCATCCTAGGCATCCTAGTCCCATGCTGTCACTCCTGGGGAAAAAAGGTACTACTAGTGGTTCCTTGAAAGGGATAGCATACCATTCCCGGTCATACTTACCACCTTTCCATCCTTGATCCTTCCATTCTCCCACCTTTTCATCCTTGATCCTTTCATTCTCCCACCTTTTTGGTAATGTGGTTACATGTACACCAAAAAGGCAAGTACCTAATTCTCTTATGAAAAATAAGGGGCTAAAGGCCCAGAGGTACATTGAGGTTGGTTGATAAAAAGAAAAAAATGGGATAATGAGGACATTTAAAATCCATAGACCATAATTAAGCTCTACCCCCTCCTTAATGGTGATCGCCCCTAGTCCTAATGCGAATAAACGCATTCATCAATCAAAGAGGACTTGAATATATCCCGAATAAAAAAGCAAAGGAAGTGCTATGTTTGCAACCTTTTTAAGGGGACTTGCAAATCAAATCAAAGAAAGAAAAAGGCAAATAAGGGGTTTGAAATGCATAAAGCGTCGAGGAAAGGCTAACTCAATCGCCAAGTGCAGCCTCTACAAAGGCACTCATGGAGGTGAGCCCATACATTGTGTTGCATGTTAATGGCCCCATGCCCAGAAGTAAACCCCATGACCACCTCATATTCATTACATATCTCTGATGGGTTCTTCTGAGAAATATCTCTCTACTTGGGTACTAACCAAGTTGTGTAAAGTCTTGAGCTTGTGAGAAGTTTGAAGGGGATACCCAATGAGAGTTGTTCATTTTGGATTTTGTATTAATACATGGCCTACTTTGTATGCTTCCTAGGACTATTGTAGCTTGTGATTGTTGGTCTTACTTGATTATATGGCTTTGGTTGACATAGGTACACTTGACATGGTTCTTTGGAGGACGTCCCATACTTTCACCCAGGACATTGTGCCTTTTCTTGCAAATATGGCAAGTGTGATGCAGAGCGTGGGAGCATTTGATGACTTGGCACATTTAGACACATCCTCTCACACCTCCTGGACCTTAGACAATGCACAGATGAGCTTTCATTTTGTAGATATGGTCATGTTGGCAAACAGATGTGCAGGAAGCCCACACTCTGGACAATGCACCCCAGAGACTTGTCAGGATTTGGATGGAGGATGTTGTACTTGAAGATGGTTGGGCACCCCATGGAGAGTTGATGAGACTCCTTTCCACCTTGGACGTTGGCCATTTTCACCCTAGACGTTGAGCTCCTTGATGATGACATCATGCGCTAGTGTTTCTTGATGATGTTGGGACTTGCTTGCCATTGGGGCACCTTTGGATGGCTTGGGTTCTTGATGATGTGACATGACCCTTGATGAGGAGACACGACCTTCCACCTTGCTTGCACCATTTGATCATGACACGTGGCCTTGGGAGGCTTTCTTCACCCTCTTGGAGCATGACGTCGCCCACACGTGTGACTTTGGAGGGCACATTTTGGTTTATTAGCATGTTTTTACATTGTTAGACCATGACGTCGCCCCACTTGTATCATGGATTATTGTTGTTTTAGATCGTTATGTGGACATATGCGCTAGGGTTGCCTCATATAAAGAGGCTAGCGCTCATTTTGAATCAAACATAACTCACTCTTGTATGAGATCACTACTACTTGTTCTCTCTTATCTTTTTTTCGCCCTAGTCTACTTGTGCACACCTTTGGAGCATGATCTTGTGGATGTCTTTTCTTTTTTTTGGATGGATGAATGTTGAGCTAGGGTTTCTCTTGCATAGCGACTTGGATGAGTAAGACTTCTTCTTCAAGTTTAAATATTATTGCATGGTATATTGTTGTAAACGCTAATTGTTATTGCATGTTACCTTGTTCTTGTTCAAGCCCAAGGAAGGATCATAAGTCTTTGTCCCCCTCCCTTTTTCATCTTTCTTTAACTAGTTGAAGCATTTAAAGACCTAGTTTTAGGGATCGTAATTCTTTTTCCCCCTAGGGTTAGTATTTAGTTATTTCAAGATCCTGAGGTCCATTGGTCTTTGCACCTTAGGGTCTTGATTGAGTTCACTTGAATCAAGAACTAGGCATCATGGAAGAACATAAACGACACCTAAGGTCCATAAGTCTTTACACCTGAGCATTTATTTTCTTGCAAGGTTTGATCCTAAGCCCATGAGTCTATGACCTTAGGACTTCAAACCTTCACTCTTCTTGGCTTCCTAGATCCATTTTCAGGGTGTGACTTGACTCCATTGCCCAAAAGAGATAAAACGACACTAGTCTTAAGCTCACAAAGTGGTGTAAAACACAAACCTTTCACCTCTCTCAAACGGACTCCCTTGTTTTTCGAGCTCAGGTGATTTTACTTGCTTCCCCCATAGTGGGGGGGGCAGTGTGGTTGACTATGTCTTGGTTAACCTGGATCTCCTCCCGCAAATCCAGCACTTCTCTATATCATGCCTACCTTTGGCAAACCATGCCCTCCTCACCTTTTTCCTCCCTACATCCCTCCCCCATCCCCCTACCCCACAGCCCACCCCGTCAACCCCCCCGGCACCACCGTCCTCTTTGATAGAGATAACAATGACTCCTATACAACCCGCCTTAACGAATTTGTCCCCTCCATTTCCCACTTTAGATCATTGGACACCACCACAGCCAAATACGAGATTATTTCCACGATTCTCATGGAGATAGCCATTGATTCTTACCACCACTCTACTCGAAGGCATACCCATAAACCTACCCCTGGCTCTTGCCCCATGAACCATTGGTTCGATGATGAATGTAAATCCCTCCACAAGCCATTACGGCTCACCTTCACTCATGATCCATCTTCCTCCCCTCACCTTTGCAAAACTTATCCTCAACTCCTTCGCCATAAAAAGCGAATGTTTCTCTCTCGGAGGAGACAAGAACTTTGTGAGGCCTTCTGCCACTCCCTGAAAGCCTTATGGTGTACCCTTTTCCCTAGACACCAAGCCGCCCCACCTGACCTTGACCCCCGAGCCATGTTCTCCCATACCATCTCCCTCTATGACATCCCTGGACAACCCCCCACCCGCAACTCCTCCTCCCTCTCCTTATGCCACCTCTTTTCTAAGAGGGACATTAGGAGAGCAGCTATAGGTATGAGTACCAATACAACAACAAATGAGGAAGGGCTTCAGGCCAAGATCCTTAAGCATGGCGTCCGGTCACTTGAGTCTTATATTGCTGATTTATTTAACCAAGTAGTATGTTCTAGCTTCCCCCCCTCCTAGACACAACACATTATTCAACCAATCCACAAATCGGGGAATAGTTCCGATCCAAACAATTGGAAGACTATCATGGTGGGTCACACATTCTCCAAGCTTTACGCCACAATCTTACACCTATGGCTCTCTCAGGAGTTGGAGAGGCATCATCTCAGGGAAGAAGCCAAGTTGGTTTCTGCCCAGACCACCAGACAATTGATCACATCTTCACACTTCAAGCCATTATTGAGGAGGCTTGTCATCGCTCTTCGAAGATTTAGACTTGCTTTGTGGACTTTTGGAAAGCATTCGACACAGTTCTGAGAGATGCATTATTCCAGAGGCTTCATGACATTGGCATATCTGAGACCCTCCTAGTGGCCATCATGAGGCCATATGAGTCAGTTCCAGAACGTCTCGCGATGACACATGGCCTTTTCGACTTTATTCAGAGTACCATCAGGGTAAGACAAGGGTACCCTCTCTCGCCGACATTCTTCGGGATTTATATTGATGAGTTGGAGTCCTTCCTCCATAAGCATATCCAAGAGGGGGATGGATGCCTTCTACATCAGGTGTTGATTTCCCTACTATTATTCGTGAACGACTTGGTCTTGTTGGCCTCCGCTCATGAGGGCTTCCAGAGACAAATTGATGCACTGGCTAGCTTTTGTGACCTTCGACAACTAACGGTCACCATGGGTAAAACCAAGGTTTTGATCTTCAATGCATCAAAGAGTTCTCTTACAGACTTACATTTCTACTACTAGGGGGCAGAGATTGAGATCACCACAGCCTACACTTATCTGGGAGTACAATTCATGGGGCCCCGTTTTAGTATGCGACAAGCCCTTTAGCCTAGACTCAGTAAAGGGTACCATTCCCTAGCCCTCATCAAGAGACAATGCTTCCTGGGTCAGTTTCAGGACATCTCGTCGAAACTCTAACTCATGGAGGCAATTATTAGACCCACATTTCTATATGGCTCTGAGATTTGGGGTCGAGTGATCCAGGTGGATATTGGTGGCCACCCACCTATTCCAATTGGCTCCTCTTGACAGTTTTTAGTTAAGCACGTTCTTCTGTACTTCCTTGTAATTGTGGGTTCTACACTTTCGAGGTTGTCTAAAGCCCTACACATCTTCCTGGTGGAGACTGGTGGTCGCCCACGTAATCCAACTGGCTTATTTTGGAAGATTTCATGTCAGCACATTTTTTTGTACTTCCAGGGTCGTTTTGGGCCTCTAAACAGTGTTTTTTTTGCTTGAGTCAAACTTTGACAGCATAATGTGTAGTTCTCGAGAAGACCTTTCCAATGGGCTATCACGAGCCTAAAACGGAGGTCATATGAAGAAGTTACAACCCCAGGAAGTTGAGGTACCAACTTACCCATCGGGGCCCACATAACTTTTGGTGTTTCATCTCCTAGGGTTAGGTTTTTGGATGTCTAGGTTTTTGGCATTCATGAGTAATGTTAAAAGGGCCTTTGGAGCCTCATTGTAATCATTCTACTCAGACGGATGCGTGTAGCAGCCACATCTCTTCTCAGAGATAGCTACCACCATTCGAGCAAGTTGTTTTCAATTCTGCAGTTTTACAGTTTCAGCCTATTTTATTTATTCAATAGAAGTTATTGTTCACTCGATATTTGTTGTTGTTCTCCGTATCGATGTGTTGTTGTATTCAGTCTGTTATTCATTTCGTCCCACTCTTAAATCCGGATCAGTGGTATCAGAGTGGTTTGCTCTTCATTTATTTTTCTTCATGCATGTCCCCGACAAGATCTGGTTACAAGAAGTTGGGACTCGAACCAGTCGAGCCTTTGCTAGATCGGTTGCGCCGAGCCCGACAACAACCAATTGGGGACGAAATGAAAGATGATGGAGCAGGAGATCCTTTTAAAATGTTGCTCGAGGAAGCCCTTGTGCGACAAAGGAACGAAATGATGGACAACTTTGCACAGATCCTTCGACGGCTTCCCACGGGAGACGCATCTTCATCAAGCGCCCATGCAACCCCCTTCAAGGTACACGTAAATTTTGATATTCCATTATTTGAAGGACCGATAAATGTGGATGTTGTAGATAAATGGTTGAATCTGCTCGAAGGCTAATTTTCGGTTCACAATTTTTCCAATTGGGAAAAGATTACTTTTGCAGCACTCAAGGTCCTCCCCCATGTAAAGGACTGGTGGGATACTTACTCTGTGCAAAGGGCCATAGAGGAATCTGCAATATTTGCGATCACCCACACATGGGATTCCTTAAGGGATGTCGTTAAAGAACAGTACTACCCTGTTGGAAGCTACGAGGACCAGTACACAAGATGGACCACCCTGCATCAGGAAAGAGACCAGACAATACCAGATTTCACCAAGATTATCCATACCCTGCGCACCAAATTGGGTATCAAAGACTCTGAGAGACATCTGGTGCTCAAATACCACGGTTGTTTGCACAGATACATTCAAACAGAAATGGAGTTTCTGGACATCGCATCATTGGGTACGACTTATAGATATGTTGTCAAGATCGAGCAAAAATTTAAGCAGAAGAGGCGAGAATTTGGATCTGCAAACTCCTCACAGCCGAAGCAGGGCAAAGGTGGCCCCAACCCACAAAACAAGGGACAGAGCAAAGATGGCCACTCTCAGGACAACCAGTCGAAGCCGCAACACAAGAAGGGTAATGAAAAGTCGAAAGACATGGGAAAATGGTGTGAATACCATAAAAGCCCTTGGCACAACACCAAAGAATGTCGCTCCAAGCCGTCACTGGTGGTCAAGCTGAAAGCTTCCGAGTCAGAGGCAGATTCTCACTCTGAATCAAATCTAGAAGGAGGGAAACGGATTATCGATGTTGAACCCAATGCCATTGTCGCTACCACCAAACTCCAACCAAGCAAACCAGAAGAAGCAGAGGAAGGGGAACGCCTCTTTCACTCACAAATGTGGGTAAAGGGGGCTCCAGTTCATTTCATTGTCGATAGCGACAGTCAGAAGAACCTAATCTCAGCAGAGGTCATCAAGCGGCTAGACCTACCAACAACACCACACCCGCATCCCTACACCATCGACTGGCTTCGCCAAGGAAGAGATCTTCACGTCAGCCAACAGTGTTGTCTACCCTATGGCATCAAGCCTTTCAAAGATGAGGTATTGTGTGATATTGCTCCCCTTGAAGATTGTGATGTTCTTTTAGGACAACCATATTTGTGAAAGCAACATGTTGTGTATGAGTCTATACCCTGCAGTGTTATTATTACTTTGGGTAGACAATTGTACACGATACTAGAGGTAGCGCCGCCTACCGCTATTTCTTTAATCTTTGCTAAGCAATGCAGTAAGGTCATTTCATAGACCGGGAAGTTCAGCTTCTTTGTTATCCGTGCTCGCAGTAAGCAGAAGGTCGTCGCCACATCCATGGCCTCTACACAAAGCCTCTCTTTGCAGCAGAAGCAAGTGAACAGGATCGTGGAAGAGTACAAAGACATCTTCTCCTCACCCACCGGGGTACCAACGCACTGCCAAGTCAAGCATCCAATTGATCTAACCCTCGATGCACCTCTGCCTAATGGACCAGTCTATCGTCGCTCGTTGTTGGAAAATGATGAGATCAAGCATCAAATCCAAGAGCTACTTCAAAAGGGGCACATCAGACCCAGCTCCTCCCCTTGCAGAAGCTCAATTGTACTGGTGCAAAAGAAAGACGAGACATGGCAGCTCTGCATTGATTACAGAGCATTAAACAAAATCACAGTCAGGAACCGGTACACAATTCCCAGAATTGATGACCTTCTTGACCAACTCAAGGGGGCAAAGTTCTTCAGCAAGATTGACCTAAAGTTTGGCTACCACTAGGTTCCCATCGAACCAACTAATGTATGGAAGACAGCTTTCAAATCTAAACAAAGTCTCTTTAAATGGTTGGTCATGCCCTTTGGCTTAACAAATGCACCAACCACTTTCATGAGGTTGATGGATGATGTATTGAAACCCTTCACCAACTCTTTTGTGGTGGTATATTTGGATGACATCCTCATCTTCAGCAGAACTTGGGAGGAGCACATGCAGCATATTCAACAAGTTTTGGGCACTCTACTGCAGCACAAGCTATATGCCAACTTAGAAAAATGCTCCTTTGGCATGAACAGGGTCCAATACTTGCGCTAAATTGTTGATGAGGATGGGATACATGTTGATCCAGCTAAGATCCAAGTCATCTATGACTAGCCAACCTCGACCATACTAACCGAGCTTCGGAGCTTCTTGGGACTTGCCAACTTCTACCGACGGTTTGTGTTGGGATTCTCCCATATTGCATGAGCCCTCCGCCAAGTGACCAAGGGCAGTGGCAGGGCAAAGTTTGCATGGGGGAAGGAACAACAACGAGCATTTGATGATCTGAAGCATCGCTTGTGCTCAGCTCCAGTACTCTCCTTACCTGATCTACAACAATCGTTCGAGATTGAGACTGATGCATTCAACTATATTGTAGGCACGGTTCTCGCTCAGCACGGTCATCCGGTAGCATACCATAGTGAGACACTCTCAGATACTATCCCGAAATACCCCACCTATGACAAGGAAATATATTCCATTGTATAAACCTTTTGTCAATGGAAACATTACATTCTAGGAAAGGAGACAATCATCCACACCGATCACAAGCCTCTGCAGTTCATACAGACATAGGGGAAGTTGCAGAACAACCGCCATCAGAAGCGATCCACCTACCTGCAGCAGTTCCATCTCAACATCAAGTATAAGACAGAGAGCACAAATCGTGTCGTTGGCTGCCTCAGTCGACCTCTCGTGGTTGCACTCACCACCGTGCTCCATTCTTGAGGGCATGAGACATCTGAGTGGCCCCAACTTTATCAGCAAGATCCGAACTTCGCCAACACCTATCAGCTCTTTGATATAGGAGCAAATGTCACCGATTTTCACATTCAGGACGAACTGTTATGCCATCTGGGCCATCTCTGTGTTCCTGCAAGCGAGCGTGCAAAGCTGATTTGGGAGGCTCACTACAATCGGATGCAGGATATTTTGGCGTGGAGAAAAATGTGGTCGTTCTACAGAAACATATTTATTGGCCAAAACTTCGACCGGACGTCAGCAAGTATATCAGATCTTGTGTTGCATATGCCATTGCCAAGCCATCCATCAAGAAGCAAGGCTTATACACCACTTTTCCTACTCCCGAGAGGCCTTGGGAATCCATCTCGATGGATTACATGTCTGGCCATCCATCCACCAAGCAAGGCAATGACTGTGTATTTGTGGTAGTTGATTGGTTTTCCAAGATGGCCATTCTCACAGCCTGCAAGAAGAGC
>ML806367.1:213045-239798 GCA_009831015.1 Picea engelmannii | reverse complement strand
TTGTAGGCATGTACACAATACCATTAGAAAATCATTACATGATGGTTGTAATTAAGAAATGGAGATGGAATTACATTACATTCCCCATCAAAGGGTGAGTATCATGGTTTATCAAAATCACATGCTCAAAAACATTGATTCAATGGAAAAGGTGGATGGCCACCAAGATCCACCTGGATCAAGTTGAGTCAGCATTCCTATTAGGAATTCCTTGTTAGTAGGTTGGGGGTTGTGATTAGGTGAAAATTCCTATATTATCATCCTTGGATTTTGAATTTCTTTTTGAAGGGTGGATTCTTGATTAATGATGGCCAGCTACACTTACATATAGAAATTAAGCATTGTAGAGTATGGAAATGTATAGAATTATGGAATATAAGGAATATTGTATGTGTATTGTGACATGGTAAATATTTTATTTAGCTTCCCATGGGGGGAATTCGCCAAAATATATTTTGAGGTTGTCCCATGTAAGAATAGATTGTAGCAGAGGGACTAGACATATAATTTTGACGTGCAAATTGCAGCAAAGGGAATAGACATATAATTATGAGGTGAAAATTACAAATTAGTGCATGGTCACTACATGTTAGGAAATTATTGTTTCCTATTACATACATTCTACTTTATGTTGTTTCATTTCCATGAAGAAAAAATCAACAAATGTGTAATTTCTATTTTGCATAGATAACTTAATATATACTAATTTAGAGTAGTCGTTTTCATCATGGTTTTCCTCCCATATGCTTCATGCAAATGCAACAACATGGAGTAGAATGTAATAGGGATGTCTAAAAGATTATTTTCCAGTGTTGTCTATTGATCAATTTACCTTGATCAATGTTCTAGTGCTTTGGTAGTACTTGGTAGTATTTGTAAAGACTCACACTTAGTTTCTTTTACAAAAAAGTTGGTTGTGGGAAGACCTCTCTTTATCATCGCAATCTTTCAAACCCACAAGTTCCTACACTATTCATTTCTCCACTCCATAGTTACCACGTTACTCTTTCTCTGCAAGCCCATACTTAGTATATTTTCCTCCTCCCATTTCCTTGGGACCCATATCACCTTTCTCTATACTACTATTCCCTTTACATCTATTATACTTAGTCGATTTCTTCATTTGCAGGTGTTAGTATAAATATTTACAGTGTCAAATTGTGACCTCAAAAGGCGTTACAGGAATTTCCAGACCCCGATAACAAAATTCACTAAAGTAGCACCGCAACTGTTCTATTTTTCTCTGTATTCTTTCCTATTTTATTGTGCTACTCCTGTCATATCTTTGAAACATCCATTTCCAATGCCATCAAATAACTTCAAACGCCAAGTAATTGACAACAAGATTGCCAGTAGTTCACCCCAAAACTATGAGGAGATGCTTGACAGAACTGATTCTTAAGTATTTCTCATGGTTTTGTATTTTGGTGTTGGGCGGGTCATGAAAAGACAAAGGTTCTGCAAGAAAACGAAGTAAAAAGAATAAGAAAGGCTAAACCCTATGATCAAATTTAAAGGGGATAAACTCAAGAGAATACAAACCCATTCTCAAACCAATCAGACAAGAAGGAACAGTTTGTATTTGTTGGCATAAGCAGCTACATCAGATTTTCAAGAAGAGTTTGCAGTTTGAGAATTTCACCTTCAATGAAAATCCTAAATTTTGACTAAAAGATGACTGATAATGGAAGAACCTTTTGTTTCCTTGTATTTAAGTTACCATTCATATTTTTGTTATGATTAGTTGTAACCTGGGAAAGGAAAGGTGTTAAAAATGTTCAAAACTTGTTTTTTGTATGTCGCTACAGGAAGTTCCCGCGGCTCTCCACACAAAAAACAAGGGATTTTCTGGAAATTATTGTTTTTGTAATCAATTTCAAACTCCGACTCTGAACATATGGAGAGGTATTTTGAAAAACTGAAATAGATTTTTCTCAAGCATGAACTCATCTCAAAAAACCACCCTCGTTTTTTACAGAAGTGTCATGGTTTGAAAGATACAAGTAGATATTTACAACTCATTTTTCAGATTTGAAAATACAGGAATTTTCATGTTTTAGTCATCTTCTTTGAGTACATATTATGAGGAGATGGAGAGGAATTGTTGAAAACTTAAAGAGTATTTTCTTAATCCCAAGTTCATATACAAAAAATTCTTTCAGTTCTTACACAAGTGTCATGGTTTGAGAGATACAGACATATATTTTCAGCTCATTTTTCAGATTTTCAAATTCTAGAATTTCTTGTTTTTAGTCAATATCTTTGGGCACAGATTCCAAAAATATGGAGAGGTATTTTAGGAATATGAAAAAGGTTTTGTCAACAATAATCTCATATACAAAAACCTCTCTCAATTTTCACACATCTATCACGATTTGGAAAATATGCAATGATATTTGAGACCTATGTTCCCAAATTTTGCCAATATTTTGTTGCTACAAAATTCTAGATTTTTTTTTTAATTCGTGAAGATAGTTGTCCCTCATATCATGTAATAAAATCATATCTTTGCACATTTCTAGTGGGTCAAAACCAACTCCTAAAAAGTAGGAACCTACCTAATTTTGTAGATTTCTTATCCCAAAAGTGTTGTAATTTGTTTCTATCTTTAGCTAAGGGTGGATTTCGACACCCTTAACTTGTGGATCTCAAATGTAATATGTAATTGCTATATATTGTGGTGAAAACATAATCAAATGGAGAGGATTCATTTCGAGGGACTAAGGGAGAGATGGGGATGGAAACTTGATATATTATTTTAAAAATATTTTTGTTCACCATGTAAAGATATCATCTGCAAATAAAGTCAATGGTCAGTTTGTTCTCTAATTCTGTGTAAATCATATTTTCTTGTTCCTTTGCTTGAATAGGCTATGCTTCTATCGAGTATACATACGCATTTTGTGTGCTGATAAGGTTGTTGTGTAGGGTATATTGTAACTTTTTCCACAGAACTATTTGATTCTTTAATTCATGTTTAGAAAGGTTTTTTGAATGTTGAATTATTCCTCTACTATTAGACATATTGAAGAACGTGATGATTTTTTATTATCTTACAGTTTTGTTTCTCATATTTCTTCATCACATCCCACTATATCATTTTTTTTATCTACGTTTTATCAACATGATCTGCTACACATAGAAAATTGGAACAAATTGCCTAATCACAAGCCTCCATCTTTGATCCTACCACTCTCAAACATTTTAAATCTAAACCCGTATTGATCATTTTGAAACAAGGTGTGTTAGGCTTGAATCTTTAGCAGTCAAGAGTCAACTTATAGTTCTAACATTGTTTGGCATCGTTGCTAGGGAACAGAAAGAATGAAGTAATCTTCCCTAGGAGAACGACATCGATCAAATTCTCTTCGTGATGGTGAAAACGAAGTGATCATATATCAAACTGCATATCATTCACCTGGCGACTCCACAATATAAGACTCCACTGGATGAAGAATCCTATTGACAAAAAAATGAAAGCGCGAAAGGGAAAAACCAGGTATCAACTCATTATCTTTCTCCATGAACTTTTGTTCTTCTTTATCAGCTCGTTCATGTCTTTCCCTTTGCATGTAAAGAGTATCATCCTATGCTTTGTTTATTCAGATGATTATAATCCTACAAATTCATATTCTCCCCTGGGTAATGAATATGTGTCCTTAATGCACTATTGACCTTGATTTAATCCCATCATGTGAACCTATTGAAAAAGTTGAGGTTTATGTTTCAATTTCCCCTTAAATTGACTCATATTGTAAACATGTGGATTACAAAGTTGATACACCTTCTGAGGTCCATGTTGAACTTTGCAATCAGCCAGTTGACCTTTGTGTTCCACCTTCTGAAGTTCAATTAAGAATCAGAGAATTTTTCAAACCTCTCAAGTTGCCTCCTATCATAAATTCTTACCCTCATATGTTCTTTGATTACCTTCTTGTGTTTAAAGGAGATGATCATATTGCAGCCAATAAGAACATGGGAGATTTTGAGGATTTCATTGATAATTTTGAAATCATGCATGAGGATGTTATCTTAAGGTTATTTTCCAAATCCTTCATCGGGGATGTTGTTTTATGGTTTAGAAATATGAAGGCTTGTTCTATTTGCTTGTGGACTGATTTTCATCGTGTATTCCTAATATATTGGGGTGAAAACAAATATGTTGATCAGTATTTGATCGAAGTTAATAGTATGAGAAGAAAGAAGGAACAAGCCCCTGCTACATTCAACAGGCGGTTTCATAGTTTTTATTGCAATATGCCTTTGGAGATCCGACGTTCTGAAACTGTTTCCATGGTATATTGTACGCTAGATCAACATCTTGATTTGTTCATTTATCTCAGAGAGAGGAAATCCTCATCCCTTAAACAAATGTTTACTAATGTTGAGGAGATCAAGGAGAATTTTTGAGCCTGTAGGAGGCTGCCAAAGCAGTTTTGGGATGAAATTTTTGAAAAAAGTAAATCTTATGAGAAACACAAATTAGATTTGGATGCAGATCAATTGGAAGAAGGATATGGGTAGGTGGATGTTTATGAACAAAAGTCATATTTGGGACGGCTTTCTGCATCATTTTCAGATTTCAATTATTTTTTAGGTCTTGAAATTGATAAATATGATTTTTCTACTAATGAGAATGCAGATTTATATGCTCATAACTTATACCAGCAAGGTGAATTTACAAATACATTTAACTACTTTTCTAGTTATGAGCCAAGAGTTGATTGTGTTTATGAGGATGATCATGAGGGTCATTTTTTAAAGGATAATTTTCTGTGTGGAAGGTTTTCAGTTGATCATAGTAGGGTCCCTTTTAATCCTACTATTGAAGTGTCACATAATTATTTTGTTAAGGAAACAATTGTTGCTCCAAAGTGCCTAACTATTCATATAGGAAATCAACGGTCTTTGTTTGTTTATGATGATCTCTAGGATTATATGTTTTCAAATTTTGTTCAGGGATTTGTACTGCATGATCAAAGAAATTATGTTGCTCCTGATTGTCATGGGAAAGGGTTGTTGTTGTTGAAGGAACAAGGAGGTCACTTTTTTCTCAGCGAAAGAGAATTCATGCAGTGGCAGTCATTTCATCCATATCAGCAGGTTTGTGATCTTGTTTTTGAAGACCTAGCCGCACTAATGTTGGATTCTTATTTTTTTAATTCTTTGAAGATTTTAGATTTCATCATATAAATGGAATTTGAAGGTGAGTATGGTTTTACAAAGAATTTATGGTTGTTTTTATATCTCTATTGTTATCCATTAATCAGTTGTAGACATCTGATTCTATGAGTTGTGAAGCTACTTTCATGGTTTCTATGGAAATTTTCTTTTACTTGAGAAAATTGGAGAGATGATTAGAGTAGAGTATGTAGGATGAATAAGTTCTCTTTCTGAGCATTTGGTTTGTTTCAGTTTGTACAGTATGGGCAGACTACAGTATGCAGTAGTATATTTTGTTTTCAGCATTGTGTTTCCATAATTTGAATAAGTTACAGAGGTTTGGAAGGTGTTGAATGACTCCATAGCCCAATGAGTAAGGCACAAGTCTACAAGTTCTTGGCATCTTGCAGGGAGCATGACATCCTCAGTGGATCCCATGTTAGTATCAATATTTGCAATGTCAAAATGTGGCCTCAAAAGGAGCTACAGGAAGTTCCATACCTTAATAACAAAATTCAGTAAAGTAGCACCGCAACTGTTCTATTTTTCTCCATATGCTTGCCTATTTTATTGTGCTACTCCTATCACTTCTTTGAAACATCCATTTCCAATGCCATCAAATAACTTCAAACGCCAAGTAATTGAAAACAATATTGTCAGGAGTTCAGCCCAAAACTATGATCAGATGCTTGAAATAGGTTCTTCTTAAATATTTCTTAACGTTTTGTATTTTGGTGTCAGACGAGAAGAGAGAGCTTCTACAAGAAAATGTAGTAAAAAGAATAAGAAAGGCCAAACCCTACGATCAGATTTGAAAGGGATAAGCTCAAGAGAATAAAAACTCGTTCTCAAACCAAGTGGAGAAGAAGGAACAATTTGGATTCACTGGCAGAAGTAGCTACATCAGTTTTTCAAGAAGAGTTTGTAGTTTGAGAATTTCACCTTCAATGAAAATCCTAAATTTTGACTGAAAGATGACTGATAATGGAAGAACATTTTTGTTTCATTGTATTTAAGTTACCATTCCTCTCTTTTTTATGATTATTTGTAACCTGGGAAAGGAAAGGCGTTAAAAATGTTCAAAACTGGTTTTTTGTATGTCGCTACAGAAAGTTCCCACAGTTCTCCACATAGAAAACAGGGGATTTTCTGGAAATGATTGTTTTTGCAGTCAATTTCAAACTCTGACTCTAACCATGTGGAGAGGTATTTTCAAAATATAAAAGAGTTTTTTCTCAATAAAAAACTCATCTCAAAAACCCTCCCTCATTTTTTACATAGGCATCATGGTTTTGGATATACAAGCATATCTTTACAACTCATTTTTTCAAATTTGAAAATACAGGAATTTTCTTGTTTTAGTCATCTTCTTTGGGAACATATTATGAGGATATGGAGAGGAATTATTGAAAATTGAAAGAGGATTTTCTCAATAACAAGTTAATCTACAAAAAATTCTTTCAGTTCTTACACAGGTGTCATGGCTTGAGAGATACAGACAGATATTTTCAGTTCATTTTTTAGATTTTAAAATTATGGAATTTCCTATTTTTAGTCATTATCTTTGGGCACAGATTCCACAAATATGGAGAGATATTTTGGGGAAATGAAAGAGGATTTTGTCAATAATAATGTAATTTATAAAAACCTCTCTCACTTTTCACACAGATATTACTACTTGGAAAATATGCAATGATCTTTGAGACCTATGTTTCTAGATTTTGCCAATATCTTGTTGTTGCAGAATTCTAGTTTTTTTTTAAATTCGTGAAGATAGCTATTTGAATTGATGAGATCAGCTCAAAATATGATTTTTAGGTTTGGGATAAGATATTTCTCCCTCATATCATGCAATAAAATCATATATTTGCACATTTCTAGAGGGTCAAAAACCAACTCCTAGAAAGTAGGAACCTACCTGATTTTGGAGATTTCTTATCCCAAAAGTGTTGTAATTTGTTTATATATTTAGATAAGGGTGTATTTCGACCCCCTTAACTTTTGGATCTCAAATGTACTATGTAATTTCTATATATTATGGTGAAAAACACAAGCAAAGGGAGAGGATTCAGTCTGAAGGACTGAGGGAGAGTTAGGGGTGGAAACTTGATATATTATTTTAAAAATCTTTTTGTTCACCAGACCTTTATGTAAAGACATCAGCTGCAAATAAATCCAATGGTCATTTTATTCTCTAATTATGTGTAAATCATATTTTCTTATTCTTTTTCTTGAATAGGCTATGTTGCTATCAAGTATGCGTACGCATTTTCTGTGTTGAGAAGGTTGTTGTGTAGGGTATGTTGTAACTTTTTCCACAGAGCTATTTGAGTCTTTAATTCATGTTGAAAGGTTTTAGGAATGTTGAATTATTCCTCTAATGTTATACATATTGAAGAACATGATGTTTTTTTATTATATTACAGTTGTGTTTCTCATATTTCTTCATCACATCCCACTATCTCATTTTTCTAATCTAGGTTCTATCAACCTGATCTGATGCACATAGAAAATTGGCACAAAGAGCCTAATCACAAGCCTCCATCTTTGATCCTACTACTCTCAAACATTTTAAATCTAAAACCTTATTGAGCATTTTGAAACAAGGTGTGCTAGGATTGACTCTTTAGCAATCAAGAGTCAACTTCTAGTGCTAACAACAGGAGTCTCATTTCAGGGAAAATCCATTGCCAAAAGGTCTCTAAGTATACAAACCCGCAACCCACAAATATGCATCCTTCATAATGAACCCACAATTTCATGACCCGTAAAATAAATCAGCTCAATGCTCACTCTATTTTATGAATGCATATGTGGGGGGGCCTTCCCCACATCTCATCCCTTTAACTCTCGCAAACCCACAACCCACACTTCTACAATCTCCAAAATATGCCTCTCATTACTCATTTTGCATTGTCCATACATAGTTTATTTCCATCAATCTCGATATGTGAGCACCATTTCCAATAACATGTATTGTCTCAGTACCACATCATTCATTACACATTATGAATTAAAATTGTTTTTTATGTGACGCATTTTTTTGGAAAAGTTACACTTTAAATCCAAATCAAATCAGTAATTGACATTTATGAACTAAGTGTTATTGTGGATGATATTAAGGAAAATACGTGGTGAATTTGGGAATTTATAAATCCTTGTTGTAACGGAGATTACTTCCAAAAGACCACCACCTATTTAATCAATTAATTTAAGCAAAGTATGTCGACTAAGAGAAAGGAACTATATTGCAGAGACACCATCAACACTTTGGGACATGAATATCAAGAGTTCCAGTAGTCTGAATATTTTAAGTGGTATTTAGGGCTCTCAATTTAGGAAAAGGGCTTGACCAAAGTCTAGACTTCCAGAATAGCATAGGTTGGGTGCATGCCAGAGGTATTGAACTTCAAGGAATTATTTTTCTGGTTTGTAGATAAATTCATCCTCCCTCATTGGAGGAGACTAAGAAAATGATAATTCCACTAGAGGAGAAGACATCAGTCTCCCTCTCCCTCACTCGTACATTTTTCATAAAGATCCTTAAACTTCCAACACCCAACAAGAATTTTAAAGGTTTTGAAGTTGACACCTTCTCAAAGGCCCATAATGGAGGGGTGTACCTCTTGGATAACTTTCTTATAGAGCCAAAAAATGATTTTGGAATCTCTTCTCAAATTGAGGTATGCTTACTTAAGTACCCCTATGAGGAATTTGCATGGTTGTTTGTCAATATTGTTGGTAAAGACTCTTCAACAACTATCCTAAAATATATTTTGTATGTCCTACATTGCTTTGTTCATGAAGATGCAATTTTTTATTGGGCTCGTATTATCTCAAACGAGGTTTCTATTCAGTTGTAAAATTACCATAAAACAAATAAATTCTACATGAATTCTTATTTGTTTTATGCCATAGTTTATTTCCATATATTTGAGGATTTGACACGTTCAAGAAACGTGAATTATAACAAGGATCTAGTACAATCCTAGTATCCATCACGGAGACATAAGGCTCCCTATCATTTTTATCAAGTACAGACTGCATTCCTATCCACATTCAAAAGGATGATTCATGGTTCTTCCACAAGAGTATCAAAACAAGCCACGACATTTCTTGTTGGAAAGGGAGTTTTTGAAGTACATGACAAGTTCAGCTACATCATATTGTATGGGTTTCAAGGAAAACCATTTTTATTCCCATATTATGTTTCTAATAAATTCGTTATGGTTGAATTATGTAGGCAATATAGATCTTGGGATCATTTTTTCAATAAGAAACAAAGTTGTTTCAAGCATGTGCCAACATGCATGAAAGAGCTAGTTATTTCATCTATGGGTACATGTTAATTGAATTCACCATGTGGAAGTGGAAGTCACCTCAGGGTCATGAATTATCATACACTCTTGACCGCTAAATTTCCAAGGTGTTCGACCCATTGTAGGCTAGGAGCAGCAATGCAAATAGTACATTCAACGACAACTCCTTTTTGCAGTGGTACAATGACCTTGTCAACGCAACCCAGCAGATAAGGATTTTGTAGGATCTGTTAAATCGGCATACCATAAATATTTGGTTCGGCATGAACCAAGATCATACTTTTTCCATACCCCTTGGTACTGCTCCATCACTATTTCACACCATTCCATTTCCTTTCTATCTAGATGAGGAAATTTTGGACAAAGAGGTTTAATCGTGACCTGGAGTATAGCGGGAGAAGAAGAAATCGGGAATATCATACAAGATTCATACAATATCAAAACGATCATCCCTTTCACATAAAAATGTCCCTAGTTTGAGTACGATATGCCAAAGCAACCAAGGATGCCCCCGAAGTCAGATGAGGATGAGGAAGAAGAGACATTGTTGAGGTCAGGCTCATTGCCGCCCTTTCCGTCAATTCTAGGCGTTGCTACCATCTCAACTAAGGATTTCCATGAAGTTCTTGCAGACGCATTTACTCCTAAGAAATTATGCACGGGCTCCTCATCCACTCCCACCACAAACCCCATTATCATTGACATCGTTCCTATTTCTTCACTTCCACCCCTCACTCGAACTCTCCCTCCTAAACCATCCTCCATTTCCATTATCATTATTTCTGATGACCCCATCATCCATACGAATCCCACCGCTATCACTAAGAAAATTACTCAATATCCTGCTAGTTTTTTTGTGGGTGCCACGTCCACCACTCCATTGTCACCTCCTCACACCGATATTGAAATGATTGATCATGATTCCATTGTCCCATTCACCACCATTGGTGGTAGTACCACTACCATGCCATCTCCTTCATAGAGTATCCCTAGTCCTGAGCAACATAAAAGATGAAAAGGAAATAGCTCACTCCACCCACGGCCCTCCCCAAGACCCCATTGATACTCATGACGACACCAACTCATACCAAAGCACTAGTTCCATCTAGGACGGAGTTGCGCCACTCATCCAATACCCCCACCAGTGTTTTGAAATATTGCAGCTATGTCTTGAATAGCCAAAGGATGTTTAGTTACTTCCCCCTTATGTCTAAGAGCGCATGGCTCATATTTTTCAAGCTACTTCTGCAAGGCCCGAAGGTGGATCCACCCCTATATTTTTCAAGAGGTCCATTGCAAGTGGCCAACCACTTACTTCAATATTTCATGTCAATCTGTCAATACAAAGTGAATACTTTGCGTCTTGGGTCACTCCAAAACTACTTCACATTTTCATAGCTTCGGCTACACATATAGAACAACGGATTATTTATGTTGAGCATGCTAATGCAGAACTCACATAGAAAACACAACACTTATGGACTGAGCAAGCCTACTCTTTGTGTGACCATATTCAATCAAACTTTGTTGTCGTCTCTGAAAAAATTGTTGAATTTTGGCCTAGGATATAGAAATCTACCCCTGAGCTACCAGAATATATTACCTCGATTGCACCACCATAATGAGTTGATATTATTCTGGATGCTTGGTCACAATTGGTTTCTCGAATAGATAGTATTCAATAAGAAATGAACGTGATTTTCCTAAAAGAAAAGAAGCAACCCCAAGATATGATGGAGAAAGTTACTTAGGCAGTGGCAGAGGGGGATGTTATTCAGTCTTCCCTTCATGTCTAGATGGTAGAATGTAGTAAACTCTTCACGATGGTCAATGATTGGTTCGGGTTGTTGGAACGACGAAGTAAGCCAGTGGAAGAGTTGCGAGCAAATATTTAGCGGATGAATGCAGAAGCCCGAGCCATCATTCATCCCATTGAGCAACAAGCAAATTTTGTTGAGATCCAAATTGTAGATGAACAACTGTATTCCATGCACGAAGTTTCTCAAGCAGCCAAGAAAGAGTTGTGAGACTTCAAATCGGTGATAAAAGCTTTGTATGTTCAGATGTAGCAGCTAGATTCGTTTGCGGAGACCGAATGCAATACTTTGCTGGATATTAATCCTATGGATCCAAATGTGACAGCCACCCAAAAATTTGTTGCATGCACCTCAATTTTAGCAAGGAAGTGGTAGGTCTGCATGGATAATTACGACAGCTTCCACCAGAAGTCCATCAAAATTTTACCGAAGTTGGTCCCTCCGTTTGAAGAATTCCTTGGGAAGGACATGGAAGGTTGATTTGGGACAAGTCAATGTTTTTTTTTCCACTAGCGCTTTGGGAAGGACATGGAAGGTTGATTTGGGACAAGTCAATGTTTTTTTTCCCACTAGGGCTTTCTTTTTGAACTC
The DNA here is from genome assembly GCA_009831015.1 of Picea engelmannii. NCBI lineage: Eukaryota > Viridiplantae > Streptophyta > Pinopsida > Pinales > Pinaceae > Picea > Picea engelmannii. The sequence goes on along the minus strand of ML806367.1, from coordinate 227,908 downwards.
ACAGTTCTCATTAAATAAGTAATTTTTTCCCACTAATGCTTTCTTTTTGAACTCACAGTTCTCATTAAATAAGTAACTTGTTATATGATAAAATTTATGAAGCCTTTAATGATTGTTGTCTCTTTGAAAGTGACTATAGAAAAATAATTAATATTATGAGATTTACAAATGCTCCAAATTCCTTCAAATTTCAATCCCTTGAAGAAAAAAAAGTTTCAAATATTAATGCAACCATTTTTAGATAATTTATAAGCACCATTGTAAAATGCCTTTATAGTACAACACCAAGGAAACCCATTTTTTAACCTTGTAAAAATATTTGATTGGACTATGCTAGATTATTAATATATTAAATTTTAGAGTATATATATGATAAGCACACCATTTTAACTATTTTAATTCTTAAATGGAGTTTGGTTTGCGACATCCATTCATGTTGTCAACATTTATAACTCATCACTAAAGCTCCTGTTGCAAAGTGAAATTTTCGATTTCAAAATTTGACTTTTTACTAAATATGGAATATGGTTGATTTGTATTTTTTTATTATTTAAAAGTACAAAAAAATTATATTTCAAACCTCCATTCACTGAGAGACATCCCTAGACAAGAATACTTTAGACATCCCTATTACATCCCTATTACATTCTACTACATGTTGTTGCATTTGTATGAATCATATGGGAGGAAAATCGTGATGAAAAAGACTACCCTAAATTAGTATATATTAAGTTAGTTGTGCAAACTAGAAATTAGGCATTTGTTGATTTTTACTTCTTGGAAATGCAACAACGTAGCGTAGAATCTATACAATACGCAACATTAATTTCCTAATATGTAGTGGTCATGCACCAATTTTTAATTTTAACCTCATAATTATATGTCTAGTTCCTTTATTTGCGTCTCAAATTAATATGTCTAGTCTCTTTGTTGCAATCTATTCTTACATGGGACAACCCAAAAATATATTTTGGCAAATGTTCCTTCTGTGGGAGGCTAAATGTCACAATACCTCACTCTATACAATATTATTCATGCTCCACAATGCTCCACAAGTCTATACCTTTTTATCATCTATAATGCCTAATTTGTACATGTTAGTGTAGTTGGTCATGCTTAATCAAGAACCCACCCTTCAGAGAAAAATTCAAAAGCCAAGGCTAATAATAAATGAGTTGCACTTAATCACAACCCCCAACCTACTAACAAGGTATTCCTAATAGAAATGTTGACTCAACTGATACCCCATCTAAATCTCCAAAAGCATATGAACTCATTCATAATAGAGGATTATGATACTAATTGACTACAAACTCCTTTTCAACTTCCAAGAAATCAACAATAAATCATAAAGGAAGTTGAGGAATAAAGGAAAGAGGAAAGGGATACCTCATACATACAAACTTCACAAGAAAATTATTTTCTTGAGAGGGTCCATCAAGTTCCCATGAATGTAGAAAATTATTCATTGAATTTTTCAATAGAAATTGGAGATTGACATCTAAAGATCCGTTTGATGCGAGAAATCAAAGACATGTCAATTTATGCAAAATGTGTTAGACAAATTTGTCAAAAATCAACCATAAAGAATAAGAAAAGAGATCAAATCACAATCCATGTTATCATAACTACAATAAATGTAATTATAGCAAAAGTACTTCTAAAATATAGCGCCCTTGAAAGTCCAATGGTGAATGCCAAAATAAATGGAGTGTTGGCACACATTTTCAACGACCTTGATGCTTATATTAATATGAAGACAACCGAAATTGTTAGGTCCATGAATCTCCAATGAAAACAAAAACACATATCCTTGATCATTCAATAGTAAAACCAAGAGTTCTTAAGCATATCATGGTCACTATGACATCTTGGCAATGCCATACTAATTTTATGGGAATACAATTAGAGAGAGAGAGAGTATGATGGATACATACTCAACTTACGGAGATCTTAGTTGGTTCCCTATTAGTGTAGGAAAATGTCAATTTCCCATGGGATGTCTAAAAAATATTTCACCTTGCTTCTATTATCACAACATGTGCAAAATATGAGTCCATAAAGTAGCTAGATGAAGAGGAAGAAGATTATGGTAACAAAGGCATCAATGAAGGATATAAATTCTTCACATCAAATTGGGAGGAAAAGGAATACAATGCATTAGACAAAGTTGCCAACTTGACGAGAACTATGACCTCAAAACGAGAACTCTAGCCCTAAAAACTCATATTTTTGTGTCAAAAACACCAAAATCAACCCCTAAATTGAAAAGTGGTGCTACCAACAGTACCTTTTTATTTTTCAGCATTAAAATTACAACCCTTTGCAACCGCGATCCTTAATGTTTGTAACAAAAACCTTAAAGTCAACCCCAGAATTGAAAAGTTGTGTTAGTAGTAGCACCCTTATTTTTTGGTCAGGTTAAAATTACAACTTGTTTGAAATCATGGCTTTAACAACCAATACCATTACAACCAAAACCCTAAAATCATTCCTCAAATAAACAATTGGTAGCACTACCAATACCACAATTTTGGATTTTTGGAGTTGAAAATTATGATGATGATGGTTAACGTCCACTGAGACCAAAATTGGTCGATCAGACCTTAAGAAAAGTAAGAGATTACTTGGACTTCTTTAAAATGTTATTTTGGTGCTTGAAAAGCATTAAGAGAAGTGTTCCAAGATCACTGAAGTTTTGATGACTTAGAAGGTTATGAAGGTTAGTATTGTGACAATTATTTTGAAATTGAGATCTAATTTGAGTATACGCAGAGCACTCTAAGAGAAAGTGTTTTTCATCTTCAACCCTCTTGGTGTCACAAAGGTCGCAGATTCTTTCCTCCCATGGTGTTTTGGGGATTTTTCAACGCCTTGTTTCCCTATGTAGATCATGAAAATATAACTTGTTTGAAACCATATCCTTAACAATAGGTACAATTAGGACCAAAATATTAAAATCAGCCCCTGAATCAAAATGAGGTGTTAATCGTATTAAAAAAAAATCTAATCTTAAAATTGCAACATTTTTTAAACCATCACTTAAGAAACTGATATTATTGCAAAAAAATCACCCTATCTGCCCTTGCTCCATTATTACCCGTTTAAAAAAAATCATAAAAAAATACAAAATCTTAGGTTTTTTTTTCAAAACATTAAAAAAAATAAGTAAAAATTAAAAATAATGTAAAAACAAAATTAAAAATTAAAAACAAAATAAAAATTAATTTAATTTAAAAAAGAAAAGAAAAATAAAAAATATATATATAAATAAAACTTAAAAATATTAAAAGCAAAATGAAAATTACAAATACATATTATATAAAATGAAAATCAAAAAACAATCTTATAAAATATATATATATATATATATATATATATATATATATATATATTAAAATAAAAATATGATGATAAAACATTTAAAAATACATACAACTTAAATATTTTTTATGACAATTTTTTTTTAATATGAAGTAATAAGTTGTTATAACAAAAATTATATAACAAAATTTTCAAAAACATTTTATTAAGATGGTAGTTATAAAGCATGAAAAGAGAGGGAGAGGGATATGAATGGGGTGTGATTCTCATAATCACTCTCTACTTATATGTTTCTCCTTTGGTATGTTATAACACACAAAAGGAGGGATATATGAGTGGGCGCTGATTTCACTAATATATTTTTTCTTTTATATATTATAAAACATAAAAGGAATATAGTTGATTTAGAAGGTTTTTCAGGTCTAGAAAATGCTCAAGAATGAAAGTTCTTGAAATTGAATAAAACTAATTTCATTGCGACCGAATCGTTGGGTTGATTATGACCATATATTTACTTCCTCAAACAAACGTTATATGCATGCGAGAGTTATCACACTCTAATCATTTTCCCAAACAAATAAAATGTCAACGGGTCAACAAAAATCAATGCTTTCCAACTACTCTTATAATACTACTATCTTATCTTATCATACTGAATGCTTTCCAGCTCATCTTCATTTGAATTGGGATTTTGGTAAGGTTCAATACTCAAAATTTTGGTTGTCATCGGTTTAAAATGATTATTAACCATTTAGCCTATATCATTTATCTTTATTATCGGAAGACGATCTGTTTTAGCACATTTTTAAAAGTTTTTCATCTGCCCAGGTGAAAATAGACAGACTTGATGTTAATCTTGATGTATATAATTAGTTGAACCATGATTACCTATTATTTTCTGATTGGTCTTTAGTAATCTTGTAAAATAATCCTGTCGAACAGAACAATACTTATTGTAAGTAAAGGTAGAGCTGGACGTAAGTTTAAAAATCTTTATTTTTCTTCTAAATAGAATAATGCACTGGACAACACGTTAGGTATAAATGTATGGACATTGATACTCAATAACTGCAGCTCGTAAACTTTCTTCTATCATTTTGTACTTTCAATATCGTTTCTATAATGTATAATCTAGTTAATGTACTTGCAAAATATCTAGTTTATTTTGTTGTTCAAGCTATATTATTCACCTACATATTCTGGCTTTCTGAAGATGATTATGTTGGCCCACCAACAGGCCTTTGGGATGGTGCATTTCCAATTGTCTTCCTCTGGTATCGATGTGTTCAATAGTGAGCGTATTAAAAAGACAATACTATCTATCCCAACTGCAACCGGGCTTCAAGAAAAAGAAAATAAGGAGGCTAGATTGTGTTTATTCATAGCCTGCAAAATGTTGCTATAATTTTATGGCTGCAATCCTAGTCATTATTTTGTTATCTTTTGCTTCAAGGGTGGGCCTTATTTATATGTCCGTGGGTACTTAAAATCTAGGTACGAGGAGATGTAGGGTATGGGTACATAAAAATCTGTGTACAGGGAGATGTAGGGGCATGGGTATATAAAATGAAATGACATGTGAATAATTTTGTTTAAACATACAATTGAGTTTTAAAATTTAGATTTTAAAATCATAAATGTTAAACAATGAACATTGAACGATTGCCTATTATTACAATATCTTGCATCAATCAAGGATAGGTATGTCCAATAAGACTCTAGACTATAAGATAATATGTGATTACAAAACTTTAAAGTCTAAACATTTTAACTCTACAGTAGGGATCTAGTTCAATATTTGTGTCATTCAATGTATGTTCATTCTAGTTTTTCGGAGTCATCTATGGGCATGCTCTTTAAGAAATCATCCTTCCACAACTTTGTTGAGGCTAATTTGTAATGGGAGATCAGTGAAGTCATTTCATTGCTACATAAACGTTATTTATTGAGAATGTATAAATCGATAACCATGTGAGAATGCTGAGCTTTTCTCACCACTTTCTTATAAGGGGGGAATTTTGAGTTACAAAAACTTGAGATTGTATGATCCTCCTATGATCGAGGATCAAGGAGAGAATATTCAGATTCCTACCATAGAATATTTTGCTTCTGAATATATGAATGAGTTGCAGGAAGACACCATTTTGGACAAAAGAGTCTGTACTTCTCGCAGGGGCGATGTGGAGTATCTTCGAGTGGGATTGAAGGGCACAAATCCAAGTTAGTCCAAGTGGATGGAGACCAGAAAGGTGAGGACACAATATCCTCACTTATTTACCAACTGATACCAAACTTTTGGTGGTCCAAAAGCTTCCAAGTGGGAAGGAATGATCCAGGAGGCTCCCGAGGTCCAAAAAATGCTCAAAAATGAAAGTTCTCGGAATTGAATGAAACCAATTCCATTGTGACCGGATCGTCGTGTTGATTATGGCCATATATTTACTTCCACAAAAAAATGTTGTATGCTAGAGTTATCACACTCTGATCATTTTCCCAAACAGGTAAAAAGTCAACAGGTCAACATGCAAAAAAAGTCAATGATGACGTCAGCATGACATCATGATGACGCCATCATGTTGACGTAGCATTGAGACACATGGAAACACAACAACAGGTTGAATGGGCAGATGACAGTGATCCATTTAGATGTTGACCAGTGGCACTTCTCGGGCAAATTAAATGGTGCCACGTGGCACCCTATCATTTGATGGTTGGTTAAAAATTTTGGAGCTCATGGGATTCAACCCCATAACCTCTTGGTATAACAATTCCTTGGGAAAGGTCTGATAACCAACGCTCTGTGGGTGGATCTTGTTATTACAACCCACTTTATATTTATATAAAGTGTTTGTTATGTCAATTCAGAGGCAGAAGGGGGTTGGGGCCTAGCCCCAACCCACAGATTTTCCATGCTATACATATAGCCACAGCTAAAAGGGCGCGGGCACATATGTCAACCACCGACGTGGCTTTATGCTATGGACTCGGGCCTTGCCATATGCTATGGGGTTGTAACCATTGAGTTGTTGGCGCATACATAGGGCACAGTTCTATCAATGTATGCCATGTAACCTGTAAGTGCGGGCTAGGGGCCAGCGCACAGCCCTTTGGGTTGGTGCTTGGCCACCTATATGCCATGTGACCCTAATTTAGCGCGCGCGCCCAGCCCTTTTGGGCTAAATTTAATTTGTATACACAGGTGGGTCTTTTTGCCTATAGTTTGGCCCAGATTGGGCGTTTTTGGAGATTTCTTGGCCATTTGGAGGGGGATTTAATCCCAAAAAGAGGCCAGATCTTTATGGGAAGTTGGGCTTCCCCGACTGAGCCTAAAAACTATAATAAACCGGGATTTTTGAGCTTGAGAGGGTACTTTTTATGCAGGGAATGTAAAGAAGAGTTGGAGTTTTTGGCCCATTTCTCATGTTTTGAGGGGCATTTTGTCATGTTTTCAGAGGATTTTATTGAGGCATGTGTGCATCTGCACAAGGAGGTCTTGTACAACAGATTAGAAGCTTGTTTGTAACAACAAGGAGCCATTGTAAAGATAACTTTAGCATTTGAAGATCAATAAATAGGTCCTCCACTTGGAAGCGGGCCAGGAGACGTAGCCACATATTGGTGAACTCCGTTATCAATTTCTTGTTGTCTTTGTCTCATTCTTATTGTTGTTCACTTCTCTTATTTGCAGCATGGTTATTAATGGTTGAACTCTTTAATCATTCATAAGTATCTAATTAATGTCATTTTGTTAATAATTCCTTCCACTTTTGGATCAATAGTGGCAGTCAGTAGGCTTGATTTTGAGCCTAGTCGAGATCAAATCTACCAGTTACCAATTTTCATGGTTAAAAAAAAGAAAGGATATATGATTGGAGAGTTACTCTGAGAATCGCCCACACTCATATAACTTTTCTTTTGTGTTTTATAACTAACCATAGTGTATTATATACCCTTTTCTTTGTAATATATGCCTTTTGTTTTTATTTTTAAAACTTTGTTTTGTTGGTTTTAAAAATTTATTTTTTTATATTATGTTTTTGTTTTTTTTTAATATATATTTTTATAAGTTTATTTTATATATATTTTTATAAGTTTTTTTTTTGTTTTTTTTTTATTCTATTCTTTTTATTTTCTTTTATTTTCCAAGTTTGTTTTTATTTTAATTTTTTTTAAATTCATAGTTATATTTCTTTGTTTTAAATATTGTATTAATTTATTTTTAAATAATATTTTAATTTTTAAATTTTTTTTTTAAATTTAAAGGGAGGGTAACACTGAAGTAGATATGGGAAAGGTGATTTTATTTGTAATGGTGTTCATGTTTAGGTCACGATTTCAAAAATATTACAATTTTAAACCCGAAAAAAGAAAGGGAGTTACCACTAGTACCTCTTTTCAATTTAAGGGTTGATTTTAAAATTTTAATTGCAATGGTATTTGTTGTTAAAACCATGGTTTCGAATTAGTTGTAATTTTTGTTGGAAAATTGATTGTCATTGATGTCAACTTTAGAAGAAATCTAGAAGCCTCTAGAAGTAATGGGTATAATTGAAGAAATCTAGAAGCCTCTAGAAGTAATGGGTATAATTGAAGAAATCTCCAAAGTGGTCCCCTTATGGCATAGTTTTGAGCATGGCCCTCATGGGAAGACGCTTTGAAGAAGTCTACTAGAAGCCTAGAGGTGTGGTCATTATGCCTGAAGTTGATCGAGGAAAATGAGGTTGAATAAAATTACAAGTACATGCAAAAACCTCATAAATGGATAGTCCTTGTCACATCGTTTCCAACGGTAGGTGGCACACCACGTAGTTCCTCGCGGTTTAGGAGTTATGCCTTCTTGAAGTTTAAATCCCCGAAGAGTGGTTGAGAAGCCCCTAAAAGGTTGCAACAAGAAGTTACAAGTCATTAATTAAAGGGTAAAATTGTTATAAAAAGAAAGTACAGGTCGACCCTAAAGTTAAGGAAAGAAGTCACTTGGAAAAGTATAAATACACTTCAGGGAGCCTCTCATTTGAATAGATATAAGTTCATTGAATATTTATCTCTCAAGTAATCTTTTCATAGCGAATAGGAGGAAGCGAATTTGAGGAAGTAAGGAGTGCGAAAGTCTCTGAGTTGCAAAAGTGAAGGGTTTCTGAAAACCCTAATTTAGCTGACCCTCGCAAGTTAGTCTACAAGTGTCCCGCGAGGCACCCCGGTGGGTTGTACAACACTCGTCTCGCGAGGCCCCGCCAAATGAATGGTCTTTGTTTAGAGAGGTTGAGGCAAATTTATTGAAGATGTTATCTTATATTTGTTGAAGTTGATATGCACCAGGTTGATCTGTAGGTCTAAGATGATATGGATAAGGTTTTCTACATGATTAACGGTACGTTCTTATGTGTATTTGATGTTTGTATCATGGATGGTGTGGCACATTCTTAAGGCATGCTTTGGAGGCATTTTGGTACATGGTTGCATATGGTTGAGGTTCATTTCATGGTGATATTGATACATGCTTGAGACATATCCTTGGTACTTGGTTTATGGATGTTATGGTTCATTGTTAGAGGCACATCTTTGTGACATTGACATACATTTGAGGCATACAATTGGTATATGTTTTGGATGTCATATGATTGAGACATATCTTATGGTACATGGTTCATAGAGGATATGGTACATGCTTGAGGCATATTTTGGCACATGGTATGGATACTTGATGTTGAGCATATGTTTTGATATTATCCATGTGAGTGGATCGGGTTGATGATGATGATGTATTAATATCAATGACAGTTACAATGACAGATACAGTGACAATGACAATGACAAATACAATGACAATGGCAGTGACAGTTTGATTATCAGTATCAGATTTAGTGATAGGTTGAGTCTACACTTATATTTCAGGGAGGCAGGACGAGGCAAGTAAAGGGGATCGTAGCCTCCTTATGGTTGGAGCTAGAGAATACATGGAGTTGGATATTCCTTCGGGTTGGAGCTTCCTTCCAGTTGGAGCTGGAGAATTCAGGGAGTTGTAGCTTCCTTCAGGTTGGATCCTGTAAATAGGGGGTTGAAGCCTCCTTTCAGTTGGTGCTAGAGAATTTGGAAGTTGGTGCTTCCTATGAATTCAATCTTTGATATATATAAGAAATCATTCTGTGGTTTTCTCCCATTTGGGTTTCCACGTAAATTCTGGTGTACCGTGTATTTTTGATTAATTGCTCTGCACTGTTGATTGGCATTGCTCATGATATATTGATGATATATTGTTGATAAAATTAATGATTATATATTATAATTAAAAGTGGTAAAAGATTGCAAGTAATGATTCACCCCCCTATCTGTATTTCAACAATTGGTATCAGAGCAGGTCATTCAGAAAACCAGTCCAATCACTGGAAGGTAGATCATGGAGTGCACCAAGAATGGAACACCATTGTTTGATGGACAAAACTATGACTTATGGAGTAGAAGAATGAAAACATTTATACAAGCACAAGGATTTGATGTCTGGCAAGCAATAGTAATTGGATACACAACACCTGCCACTCCCCCAACATATAAGGATGGAAAGAAACTTGAAGAAAACAATTCAAAGGCTACCATTTATATTCTGGGTGGTCTTGTTAGATCAATATATGTCAATGTTATGCGTCATGATTTTTCAAATGATATTTGGGACAAACTTCAAAATGTTTACGAAGAAGATGCCAAAGTCAAAGGGGCCAAGCTTCAAACTTACAGAGGTCAATTTGAACAATTGAAAATGAAGGAATATGAAGATATTGCAGCCTATTTTCTGCGAGTTGATGAAATAGTGAATTCTATTAAAGGTTTGGGAGAAGAAATTAAAGAACCAATCATTGTTCAAAAGGTACTAAGATCTCTTTCAATGATATTTATCCTAAGGTTTCCGCCCTAGAAGAAAGAGAAGATATTGCTACACTAAGCATGGACGAGTTACATGGGATACTCACAAGTTATGAAATGAGAACATAACAAGAGACTCCATACAAAAAGGAATCAACTTTCAAAACATCCAAGAAGACAAGGAAGAATAAGCAAAATTCAAAGCAAATTTGCAGCCGGAGTGATGATTCAGATGAAGATGAAGAAATACTCAACTTCATAAGGAAATTGAAGAAATGAACCGACAAGTATAAATGCATGCTTCCCTTAATATGCTTTAATTGTGCTAAAATTAGTCATTTTGCTTCTAAATATCCTTATGCTAAGAATTTTGATAGTGATGAAGAAGAATCTCCCAAGAAAGAAAATAAATATAAAAAGGAAGACAAGAGAAGAAATAAAAATAAATTATTCAAGAAAAGTCTCTACTCAAAAGAGGGCAGTTCCTCATCGAATGAGGATGATGATAGCGACAATGAATCAGAAAATGTACTCTTTATGGATTTTGAAAACGATGAAGAGGATTATGAAGAAAAAGGTGAGGTATATATTGAAGCAAAACTAATCAACGCCTTAAGTGAACTAAAGAAAGAGATGAATAAAAACAAATCACTCAAGGGAGAATTACTCAAGCTAAAAGAGAGTTCTCAAAGTTCCAATTTTGAAGATCAATAGATGATAATGAAACTAAAATTAAAAGTTGAATAATCTAGAAGGATTGAAGAAATACTCATAAGCCAGTTGGAAGAAAAATAAAAGGAGAAGGAGAGCTTAGAAACAGAAATAGTTTCACTAAGGAAGGAAATTCAGAAAATAGACATGCAACAAAACAACACCAAAATACTGGATGAAATCATTAGTGCTCAAAGGCCATATCATGACAGGTCTGGACTGGGATACAAAAAAACATATACAGAGAATGGTTTGATATCTATGACTACAAAAGAGGAACCATAAAAAAATACTTATGCAAAAGTCACTAGAGGATCCACCAAGAAGGACGAATGCAAGACTTCAAATGAGAACAATCAGGAAATTGAAATAACTCAAGAAGAAAATTATAGAAGGATGACATCGTCTAGAAGACCTAGGATTCAGAATCAACAGACACCCATGGAAAGGAATCAAGAATAAAACTACATCAGAACAACACCATTCAGAAGATCTCCAAGGTATCAAACTATCTTTCTTGGTTCATGTTATTCTTGTAACAATTTTGGGCACAAATCTATAAACTACAAAGCTTGTGCTAAGAACATAGACAATTATGAAGGTCACTCTAGAATTAATCATCTCGGAAAGCCTCATGAAGCATTTAACATAAACTATAATAGTTTTTGGCTCATTAAATAATGAAGTGGAATGTTATAAATGCAACAATTTTGGACACATGGCCAAATATTGTAGATTGGCAGTTCCTTTAAAGGAACCAAAGCATGATTTCAACAGTCATGCACAAGGACCATCAAGAATTTGGATAAGGAAGCAAGATAAATTAAATGTTGAAGAATGTTCCATTTCTCTACAAGCCCAAAGAAGAAGAAGTGATTGGTACGTTGATAATGGTTGCTCAAAGCATATGACAGGTGATACAAACATATTTATAACTTTGAAGAAAGAAAGAGATGGATCAGTGTTGTTTGGCAATGATAACTCAACCAAAATTATAGGAAAAGGCACATTCAAGCTTGGAAGTAAGGATTCCAAGGCATAAAATGTCCTTCTTTTTGAAAACATGAAGCACAATCTGCTAAGTGTGAGTCAAATGTGTGATCAGGGACACAGACTTATATTTGACTCAGAGAAGTGTGAGATAAGGAAAGAAAGATCGGGAAAAATGGTGGCTACAATAGTAATAAATCCAAACAACATATACATATTAAATGAGATTGGAAAAGAAAGATGTTGCTTGGGAAGGGAAAATGAAAGTTGGGTTTGGCACAAAAGAATGGGACACATGAAATTTGACAATCTGGTCAAAATCAGTAGAAAGGAAGTAGTGAGGGAAATGCTTGAAATTTCAAAATTGGACAGTACTATGTGTAAGCATTGCCTACATGGAAAACAAACAAGAACTGAATTCAGAATGAAGGAATACTCTACAACAAATCCATTGGAAATTGTGCACACTGATCTATGTGGACCAATGAGAACAAAAGGAGTGAATGACCGAAAATACTCCATGTTGCTTATTGATGATTAGACAAGAATGGCTATAGTTTTTTTTCTCAAGATGAAATTAGAGGCATTCAAACATTTCAATTTTTTTAAGGAAATGGTTGAAAACGAAATGGATCTGAGAATCAAGTGCTTAAGACCAAACAATGGTGATGAATTCATGGATTTATGTGAAGAGCATGGAATAAAAAGGAAGTTCTCAGCAGCTAGGACACCTCAACAAAATGGAGTGGCCAAAACCATGTCGAGAGATTCGAAGTTGAGAAATATCTTTTGGGTACCAGCAGTTCACACAACCATTCATATCTCAAACATAGGAATGCTCAGAGGTAACAATGACAAAACTCCATATGAATTATGGAAGGGAATACCAACAAACGTCAAACATTTCAGAGTATTTAGAAGCAAATGCTACATAAAAATAAAAGATGACAGAGTTGGAAAATTTTATTCTCGATTTGATAAAGGCATATTGGTTGGATACTCAAGCAAAATCAAGGCATACAAATGTTAAAACGTAAGACTCAACAAGATAATAGAAATAATGAATGTGAATGTTGATGAAACAAATGTGTCGAAGATCAAAGAAGAAAGAAAAAAATATAAAGAGCAGGAAGTAGAAGAAGAACTAAACAGAGAAGAAGTAGAAGAACAAGAACAAGAACAAGAAGAGAAGCAGTCAGAAGTAGAAGAAGAATAAGATGACCAACAAGAATTGTGTATTCCCTCTAGAAAACCTAACTGCCAGGTTTAGAAAAATCATCCACCAAAACAAATTATTGGAGATAAAAATGCATGAATAGAAACCAAAGGAAGAAAAAGAGTACATACACTAGAACATAAACACCTAGCACTATTATCCACGATAGAACCTAACAACTTTGAGGAAACCAACAATGATGAACATTAGATCAAGGCCATGGAAGAAGAACTGGATCAGATAAAAAAGAATGAAACATGGGAACTAGTTCCAAGACCTAAGGAAAACAATGTGATTGGTACAAAGTGGGTGTTCAGAAACAAACTAAACGAAGATGGATAGGTAACTAGAAACAAGGAAAGGTTAGTATGCAAAGGATATACTTAAGTTTAAGGAGTAGATTTTGAAGAAAAAATTTCCCTTGTTTCCATAAAGGAAGCAATTAGAATGATGTTGGCCTATGCATGTTCCAAAAGAATCAAAGTATATTAGATGGATGTAAAATCAGCATTCCTAAATCAGAAGAAGAAGTATACATCGAACAACCATAAGGATTTCTATTGTCAAAAAGATAAGATTACGTCTGTATATTGAAGAAAGCTCTGTATGAACTCAAGCAAGCCCCTAGAGCCTGGTATTCAAGATTGGACAAGTATTTTCATCAACAAGGATTCATAAAGGGTAATGCAGATAACAATCTCTATGTAAAGGTTGACAGAAACAACATACTTATCATTGAACTATATGTGGATGACATTATCTTTGGAAGTGATGATGAGATGATGAGTAAGACGTTTTCCAAAGACATGCATAATGAGTTTTAAATGTCACTACTTGGTGAATTGACATTATTTTTGGGACTTCAAATATCTCGGCTGGATGAAGGCGTTTTCATTTCCCAAACCAAGTACATCAAAGAAATGTTGAAGAAGTTCGGAATGGAAGAATGAAAACTAGTAAGTACTACTATGGTGACTGGTTGCAAGTTGAGAAAATACGATGAATCTACGAAAGCAGATCAAAGACTCTATATATTGATGATTGACATCCTACTCTATGTGACAGCCTCAAGACTAGATGTAATGCAAGAATTTGGACAGGTTGCAAGATTTCAAGAAACACCGAAGGAAAATCATGTTCTCGAAGTAAAGAGGATCTTCATATATCTTAAAGGAACAACATAGTTTGGATTGTGGTATCCAAAATAAAATGAGCTGACTATGGTCGCCTATGCAGATGCATATTGGGAAGGAAGCATTGATGATCGAAGAAGTACTAGCAGAGCAACTTTTTATTTGGGTGATTGTCTGGTATCTTGGTTAAGTAAGAAGTGGTAGTAAATATCATTATCTACAACATAAGCGTAATATATTTCAGCAACAACATATTGTACTCAGGTTCTCTAGATGAAGCAAACCCTACTAGATATACAAGTGCAGTATGATGATCCTATTTCGATATTTTGTGACAATACCAGTGCTATAAGTATCTCGAAGAATCCAGTGATCCATTCCAAGACCAAACATATTCCAATCAAGTTTCACTTTCTGGAGGAACAAGTTACAGAAAACAATATCAAATTAGAGTACATTGGGACAAAGGAACACATTGCAAACATATTCACTAAACCACTCCTAAGAGAGAAATTTGAGTAGCTTCAACAGAAACTTGGAGTAATTTATGCTCCACATTAATCTACACGTTCGAAGAGAAATTATATGTGCAAAGAATATTGTTGATATCGGATCAACCAATAAAGGAACCTTA
>ML806367.1:196569-212936 GCA_009831015.1 Picea engelmannii | reverse complement strand
TATATATCAGTAGTTTACATCATCATGAAGCACCAATGGACAAAAAGCACTCAAAGAGAGAAAGAAAAAAAGTAGGAGAGAAAGTTCAGAATGAGATTGTGAGGGGGAGTTACCCTTCTCCATTGATGTCAAATGGGGAGAAAAAACATAAGCATGCAAACATGGTGAGCATTGGTCACAGGGGGAGCATGAGTGCTTTCCATCAATGCCAAAGGGGGATATTGTTGGAAAATTTATTTTCACTGATGTCAACTTTAGAAGAAGTCTAGAATCCTCTAGAAGTAATGGGTATAATTGAAGAAATCTCCAAAGTGCCCCCCTTATGGTGTAGCTTTGAGCATGGCCCTCACAAGATGACGCTTTGAAGAAGTCTACAAGAATCCCAAAGGTGTGGTCATGAGACCTAAAGTTGATTGAGGAAAATGAGGTTGAATAACATTATAAGCACATGCAAAACCCTCATAAATGGATAGTCCTCTTCATGCCATTTCCAACGATAGGTAGTACACCATGTAGTTCCTCATTGTTGAGGATTTATACCCTATAGAAGTTGAAAACCCTGAAAAATGGTTGAGAATCCCCTAAACAATTGCAACAAGAAGTTACAAGTCATGAATTAAAGGGTAAAACATTTATAACAAGAAATTACAGGTCGAACCTAAAGTTAAGGAAATAAGTCACTTGGAAAAGTATAAATACACTTCAAGGAGCCTTTCATTTGAATAGATATAAGTTCATTGAATATGTATCTCTCAAGTGATCTTTTTGTAGATAATCTGAGGAAGAGAATCTAAGGAAGTAAGGAGTACGGAAGTATCAGAGTTGCAGAAGTGAAGGATTTTTGAAAACCCTAATTTAGATGACTCATGCGGGTCTGGATACATGTGTCCCATGAGGCACCCCCACAGGTTGTACAACACTCATCCCGCGAGGCCCCACCAGATGAATGGTATCTTTCCAACGAGGTTGAGGAAAATTTATTGAAGATGATATCTTATGTTTGTTGAAGTTGATATGCACCAGGTTGATCTGTAGGTATGAGATGATATGCATCAGGTTTTCTACATGATTAAAGGTATGTCCTTATGTGTATTTGATGCTTCTATCATGGATGATTTGGCACATGATTAAGTCATGTTTTGGAGGATTTTTGGTCAATGGTTGCATATGGTTGAGGTTCTTTTCATGGTGATATTGATACATGCTTGAGACATATCCTTTGTACTTGGTTTATCGATGCTATGGTTCATTGTTAGAGACACATCTTTGTGATATTGGCATACATTTGAGGCATACACTTGGTATATGTTTTGGATGTCATATGATTGAGTCATATCTTATCGCACATGATTCATAGATGATATGGTACATGCTTGAGGTATAGTCTGGCACATGGTTTGGATACTTGATGTTGAGCATATGGTTTGATATCATCTATGTGAGTGGATTGGGTTGATGATGATGATGTACTAGTATCAGTGACAATGACATGAAGTGGCAGTGGCAGTGAAAAATATAGTGACAATGACAATGACAGTGATAGATACAGTGAAAATGAAAAATGATCGTTTGATTATCAATATCAATGGTAGTGGCAGGTTGAGTCTACACTTATATTTCAGGGAGGTAGGACGGGGCAAGGAAAGGGGGTCATGGTCTCCTTATGGTCAGAGCCACAATATACATGGAGTTGGAGCTTCCTTCAGGTTGGATCCTGTAAATCAGAGTGTTGGAGCCTCCTTCCAGTTGGAGCTGGAGAATTCAGGGAGTTGTAGCTTCCTTCAAGTTGGAGCCTATATATAGGGGGTTGGAGCCTCCTTTCAATTGGTGCTAGAGAATTTGGAAGTTGGTTCTTCATATGAATGTAATCTTTGATATATATAAGAAAGCATTCTATGGTTTTCTCCCATTTGGGCTTCCACGTAAATTTTGGTGTACTGTGTATCTGTGGTTAATTGTTATGCAATATTGATTGGTACTTCTCATAAAATATTGATGATATACTGTTGCTAAAGTTAATGATTGAATATTCTGATTAAAAGTGGTAAAAAATTGCATAATACTGATTCACCTCCCCTCTCAGTATTCCAACAATAAAACAAAAGGGTGTTATTTGTAACACCACTATTTAACTTCAGTGTTGATTTTAAGATTTTGGTTGTAACAATACCAGCTGTTAAGACCATGGTTTCAAAAAAGTTGTAATTTTAACTCAAAAAAAGAGTGTTGGTGCTAGAATCACTTTTCAAGTTTGGGTTTGATTTTAAGATTTTTGTTTACAACATTCCCAGTCATGGTTGCAAAAGATCATAATTTTAACCTTGAAAAAGAAGAGTGGAACTAGTAGCATCACTTTTCAAAATGGAGGTAAAAACAACCATTAAATGTGACCTCTAAAAAATTGAGAACTCTAGAAAATTCTCGTTAGATTGATAACATTGTTAATATGAGTCTAACCAGTTAACGCATACACATATTCTAGGAGAACAATGAATATCAACAAATAATCAAATTCCTACAAAACCTTCAAATAAAAGAGAAGGATATAGAAAATCATAGTATATTAACTTCAAAAGTATGTGATCCAAATTATTCCATCCAAAAAGTGGAATATATAGAAATAGGAAGTTGGAATATTCGTGCACTCAATTCAACACAACAGTGGAAAAGGAAAAAATTGAAGGGTGTTGATGAGATGCAAAAAAAACAACTGCATGGTCATATGAAAATATCAAGAATATCCCCTTGAGCTATTTTAAAACTACATTTATTTCAAGGATGATGCAAAACATACATTTATTTTAAGGATGATGCAAAACATTTCAGATAATGGAAAATGAGATTGAATCCAAAAGTAATTCGAGGTTGAAAGAAAAGAATTGTAAAATCTAATAGATGTAGGATTTATCTATATCGGTTTTGATAGTGAATGGGTCTCACACTTGGTTGTGGTTACCAAGAAAGAAAGAAAGAAAGAGGAATGGAGGGTGTGCATAAAGTATAAAGTGTCAAACAAGATGATTTGTAAAGACCATTTTCCTATAACTTTCATCGATCAATGCCTCAACAAATTATTTGTGAAAAATTGTTTTTTCATTTTTGGATGGATTTCCAAGATACAATCAAATAAAAAATTTCTTTAAGCATTAAACATTGATTACATTTATTTTCCCATGGGGAATATTATATATCAAGTGTTATCATTTTCACCTTGCAATACACTAACCACCTTTTAGGGTGAAATAACGAGTGTATCGTTAACTTTCCTCACAAAATTAACAATTGTGTATATCGATTATTATACTATATTTGGATACATCTTTTAGAATTTGGAAAATGTTGAGAAGAACATAAAAATATTTATGTGGCATGAAGCTACAAAAAGTGAAAAATTCTCATGACACGAGGGGTATCTCTAGTTTGTGTCATTTATGTTGAAATATTGTAATTGCAAAAAATATTCTACTTATTATTGAGCTATTATCTTATAGATCAATCCCCTTTTGTGGATTGATCATGTCAGGCTTTGTATAAGACCAAATACCATTTTGTGGATTGGTCAAACCCTAATTATATTTTGTTAATTAAGAAGTCGGCCCCCAGTCCTAATTAAAGTGGTTTTAACCACTAAGTGAAGAAGTCGGCCCTGCTTTATGAAGAGACACCACCCTAGCGCCTCCCAACCAGTATAAATAAGAGTGGAAGGCACCACATTAGCTCACTCACTCAAGTCATTCATCTAGTGCACAATATTGGAGTAGTTGCAGTTGGGAGAAGAAGGGGAGAGAGGCGCATTGCTCAGTGTTGGATATTATCTAGTGTTTAGTCTTTTAACTTGGCATTGTATTGGCAATCTATATTAATGAATGTTGTGTATCTTGTGATTTTGTTTCTCTCAGTGATCCTGCATATTTTATTATTGTCTAGTAAATTGAAAAGAACTTAATAGCAGCTCTAAAATTAACATGGTTTCAGAGCTAAGTTGAAGAGAGCACCTTTCATTGGATAATAAAAAACGTCATTGTTGTCGTACAAGAAAAATAGGGATTTTTATTGGAGAGGAATTTCATCCTAAAAAACACCTAGGGAAGTGTGCCCTAGCCTAACGAATTTATTGGAAGCTTGAGTGCACCTTTTATTGGTCAAAACCTTCGGGAAGTGAAACCCTAGTTTTTGGTTGGTACCAAAAAACCAGGAAACCATAACTAGTACTAGAAGTACCAATCCATATTTTCTAAAAACATACTGCACCAGCCTACTCATCTCAGCGAAGCGCACCTCTTGGTAAGTTCAGATTTAATTTCTGAGCACTTTCAATTTTTGGTCATTTTCCCAGCTCTAGGTCAAGTTGTCTGCAAGCACCAAGCTTGTTGACAAGTTAGAAGGTGTGGAAAACATCCATGGCTATAAATATAGGATTGCACTCATTCTTGAAGAGAATGACCTTTCAATATTCATCACAGAAAATGTACCAGAACTGCAGATGCTACAGCTAAAGCAAAGTACTAGAAGGACATGGTTAGGGCCAAAAGAATCATTGCAGACTCTATCAAAGATCACTTGATCCCTCAAGTGGCATATAAGAATAACCTAAAAGAAATTTTTGATGCCCTAACGAGATTGTATGAAGGAAGAAACATTAACCGAAATATGAACTTGAGAACTCAACTCAAGAATACAAAAATGCAGAAAGGAGAAACAGTTCATGACTATTTCTCTAGGATCTCTCAATTCAAGGAACAACTAGAAGCAATTGGAGATACCCTAGATGAAGATGAACTCATAATGACAACTCTTAATGGTCTCACAAGACCTTGGGATTCATTCATCTAGACCATTTGTGCCAGAAAGGAGAAACTACAATTTGATAGTATTTGGGAAGAATGTGTTCAAGAAGAAGCAAGAGTAGCTAACCGAGAAACACTACTATTAAGGGATGAGGATCAAGCTCTAGCTTCTCATACTAAAGGAGGAAAGAGAAGGTCTCACTTCAAGAAGGAGACCCACCTACATAAGGGTTCTCACTCCCCAAATAGATTCATCCATAAATAATCTCACCCTCCAAGGAGATTCAAGAAGTTTCAGAAAGGTCAAAGAAGAGAAAATGAATTATCCTCTTATAAATGTTACCATTGTGGAAAGATGGGACATATTGCTAAGAATTTTCTAGCTAGAAGAGAAGAATACAAGAAGAGAAATAACAAAAGACACCACTCCCATGCAGTTGAAGATGATGAGCCACCCATGAAGATGATTAAAGAAAAGATTGAAGACTATGTCTTATTCTCTGCCATCTCAGGATCAGTGTCACCTGGAAGGGATACTTGGCTCATAGATAGTGGTTCTTCTAATAACATGACAGGTCCGAGAGACATTCTCTCTAGCCTCATAGAAAATAAATTTCCCAAGAAAGTTACACTTGGAGATGATTACGAGTACCCTATCAAAGGAGTGGGAGGGTCCACTTACAAACTTGATTCGGGGACCCCAATGAAGATAAAGGATGTAATATATGTACCAGGTTTGATGAATAATTTTCTTTCTATCTCAGGTTTAGATAAGAAAGGATTTAGGGTTGCATTCATAGATAGTGAAGTCCTTATGTGGCATAAAGAAAAAACCATAGAAGATGCAATTGTTATTGGAATAGAAGAAGGTGTCATGTATAAATTAAAAGGGTCACTCAGATGCAACCTTGACTCACTCCATTGAGATTCCATGTGAACTTTTGCATAGAAGACTAGCTCACATCAACTACAAGGCCTTACCATATGTGAGCAAGGAAGTTACAGGTCTCCCAGATTTCAAGGTTGATCATGAGGTGTGTGCAAGGGATGTGAACAAGGAAAGAGCATAAAGAATCTTTTTTCGAAGAGAGATAGTAAAGCATAAGGATTCTTGGAGCTCATCCACACAGATGCATGTGGCCCAATGCCATCAACCTCTATTAGTGGGTATGTATACTATGTGTCAGTTATTGATGACTACTCTTGCAAGACTTGGGTTTACTTCTTGAAATCAAAAGATGAAGTGTTTGGAAAATTCAAGGAATTCAAAGCCTTGATAGAAAATTTCTTTGAAAGAAAAATCAAGATACTCATGTCAGATAATGAAGGAGAATACACCTAAAAAGAGTTTGTAAGATTTTGCAGAGATGTCGGGATTAAGAGGGAGTTCACCACTCCCTACAATCCTCAACAAAAAGGTGTAGCAGAAAGAAAGAACAAAACTATAATGGAAGCAATGAAGACTATGATCCATGATCAAGATATTCCAATGCAATTATGGGAAGAAGAAGCAAGAAAAAAAGTGTATGTACAAAACAAATTATCCCATAGTGCACTTGGGTTCAAAACCCCCGAAGAAATGTTCTTCGGAAAGAAGCCAGAAGTAAGTCATTTCAAGATATTTAGATGTTTAGTATTTTTACACATTCCAAAAGAGGAGAACCAAGTTGGACCCTTCAGGAAAGAAGGGAATATGTGTTGGATACTGTGAGGTCTCAAAGGCCTTTATAATTTATATACCAGGTTACCATCATATTGAGATCAACAGAGATGTAACATTTGATGAAGATGAAACACTCAAGAAATCAAGGAGATGCCAACTTGAAGAAGTATATGAAGAAGAACCTGTAGCTCCTAGAGTTACAGAACCAGTGAGGGAAGTCACAACTTCCCCTGAAGATGAGATTTAAGAAGATCATGATATGATATAATCTCAAGAATCTCCCTAGATGACGATCTCTCACAAGAGAAAGCCAGATTGGGCGAGGGAACTAATTCAATATGGAGAGAAGTATGGTGCCCCGGAAGGAACCATGAGACAAGTCAAGAAACCTAAGTCATTCTCCAATTATATGGCTTTGATGTGTGATCTCATAGAGAAAGAACCTACTTGTTTTGAAGAAGACATTCATAAGAAAGAATGGGAAGATGCCATGACAGAAGAATACCAATCCATTCTAAAGAATGATGTATGGGAAATACTTTCAAAACCGAAGAGCAAAGATGTGGTATCTTCCAAATGGTTATACAAGATAAAACATGTTGCTAATGGAAGTATTGAAAAACATAAAGCAATGTTTGTAGCTCGTGGATTTTCTCAAAAGGAAGACATTGACTATGAAGAGATGTTTTCTCATGTAGCCAGATACACTTCTATCAGAACCATCATAGCCCTTGCACCTAACATGAAGTGGAAGTTACACCAGATGGATGTGAAAACAACCATCTTAAATGGTGTTATTGAATAAGAAGTGTATATAGAACAACCTCAAAGGTTTGAAGTTGAAGAAAAAAAGACTCATATATGGAGGTTGAAGAAGGATCTATACAGACTGAAGCAAGCTCCTAGAGCTAGGTAAGGGAGAATTGACAGTTTTTTGACGAGCTTGGGTTTTACCAAGAGTAAAGTTGATTCTAACATTTACTTCAAGGTTATGAATGATGAACCAGTTATATTGTTGTTGTATGTGGATGAATTATTCTTAACTGGAGAAGAAAATATCATCACATATTGTAAGAAGAAGCTCGCTTCGGAGTTTGAGATGAAAGACCTAGGCCTAATGCATTATTTCTTAGGTCTTGAGTTTTGGCAGATCCCAGAGAAGATCTTCCTTAACCAAGGGAAGTATGCAGTTGAAATACTGAAGAGGCTTAATATGTTGGAGTGTAAATCGATGAACACACCCATGGAAACAAAGTTGAAGATCTTGGTTGATACTTCGTCAGAACTGGTCGATGCTACGTTGTACAAAAAGATCATTGGATCGTTGATGTATATGATGAACACCATGCCAAATAAATGTTTTACTGTGAACACCTTGAGTCAGTATCTGGTAGAGCCCAAATGTGTTCACCTTGTTGCCGCAAAACATGTGATGAGATACCTTAAGGGTACGTTGGACTTTGGTCTCTGTTATAATGGAGATCATGACTTCATATTGATTTGTTATGTCGGTTCAGATTGGGTTGGAAGTGTTTCTGACAGAAAGAGAACTTCAGGATGTTGTTTAAGTCAGGGGTCAGGCATGACTTCATGGAAGAGTAGGAAGCAATCCAGTATTTCTCCTAGCACAGAAAAAGTGGAATACATTGTTGCATGTTCCTCCAATTTTGAATCCATGTGGATTCGGAAGTTGTTGACATGTCTATTTGATCTGGAGATGGAAGCAACCGTGATTCTATGTGACAAATGGATTTGCATAAAGATGACAGAGAACCCTGTGTTCCATGAAAAGTCGAAGCACATAGAAATTCGATATCACTACATTTGTGATATGGTGCAGAGGGGAGCTATAAAGATCCAATATGTTGGCACATATGAACATGTTGTAGATGTGTTGACCAAGCCTTTGTCTCATGTAAAGTTTGAGCACTTTCAAGACAATCTTGTTATAGTCCAAAAGGACCTCCCTCGAAAGGGGGAGTGATGTTGACGATACTATGGTATTCTGACCAACAACGGGTAGCTCGGTTAGGATTTTATATCGTAGGGGACTGATCATCCCTGGATAGATCTCGAAGGTTCGGTAAGGACATTCTATCAGAGTACATGTGCATGTATATGCTAGCTTTGGTAAGTAGTGGTAGCTCTATTAGGATTTTTATAATCCCAGCGAATCTTATGATGCATGGGAAGATCCAAAAGGTCCAGTAAGGATGATCTATCAGAGTACCAAGTGGTATCTCTGTTACGATTTTATATCCTAGGGAATCTTATGATTCCTGGGCAAATCCCTAGGGACTGTCAGAGTACCAAAAAATGTTGTTGATACACCTGCCTCATTATGTTGCCCCATGATGATGATTATGATGTTGTTGCTCCAGCCTCGTGTTGTGATGTTGTTTCTCCAGACTCGTGCTATGATGTTGTTTCTCCAGTCTCGTGATGTGATGATGTTTCTCCAACCTCATGTTATTGATGATGATATTGTTGATGTTTTTATTGCTTTTGTGCTAACCGATGTTGATGTTTCAGGTTCCAGCTTCATGTTGTGAACGATGATGATGATGATGCCATTCCAACTCCATACTGAGACTAATGATATTATTGATGATGAGAAAAACTTTCAATGATTTTTAGATATGCCAATTAGTGTTCCAGATGTTATTGTTGTTGATGCCCTCTCTCTCTCTCCCGATGATGTTGTAGAATACCATTCTTGTTAAGGGGGAGTGTTGAAATATTGTAACTGTAAATAATATTCTACTGATCATGTCGGGCTGTGTATAATACCAAATCCCCTTTTGTGGATTGGTCAAACCCTAATTATATGTTGTTAATTAAGAAGTCGGCCCCCAGGCCTAATTAAAGTGGTTTTAACCACTAAGTGAAGAAGTCGGCCCTGCTTGATGAAGAGACACCACCCTAGCACCTCCCAGCCAGTATTAATGAGAGTGGAAGGCACCTCATTAGCTCACTCACTCAAGTCACTCATCTAGTGCACAAGTTTGGAGGTAGTTGCAGTTGGGAGAAGGAGAGTGATCCAAAATGGATCTAGGGAGGCCTAAAAAACAAAGTTCTTGGAATCAGACGAAATCAACACCATTGTGTCCAACTCGTCATGCTAATTTCGACCATATAATTTTTTTTGCAAATGGACCCCATATGTGAAAGATATGTCATTCTGACCGATTTCTCAAATAGTCAAAAATTCAAACTGGTCAAAGTCAATGGTCGTACTGCTGACGTTAGCAATACGACAGGTGACGTCAACATGAGGACATGATGATGTCATCATGTTGATGTGGCATCACCAGGAGGTGACACGTGTCACTCGAATTTGAAATTTTTGAGCTGAGTTGACACTAGTACGGATTTGACACGTGGAACTGTACGGATGACACGTGGTAGTATGTACATGATGTGGCCCAATGGCAGGATGACACATGGTAGTATGAACGATAGTTGGAATGTACGGAACCTGACGTGGCAAGATGACTGGGTTGTACAAATGTTGACGTGGCAGGGTGATTGGGCTATACAGATGCTGACGTGGAAATTGTCTGGACAAGTGAATGGGTTATACGATGGTGACATGGCATTTGATGAGGCAACTAACTGTGTGGTACGGACGAATCACGGGGTGACATGTGGCCCAATTAGAGAGTGCCACATGGCACCCCAGATTTAGCCAATGTTGGTTGGGTCAAAAAATTTGTTACCCGTAAGTTTCGAACCCCGGACCTCCACGGGTGCCAATGGACTAAAATCCACGGGCTAACCGAATGAGCGAATGGTGTTGCTTGTTAACTATATGGCATATATAGTATATAAGTTGGTGGTTGTGTGTGGTAGGGGATAATCCTCGGTCGGCGGGGGCCAACCCCAAACGACCAAGAGCTAGACCAGGGGTTGCCGAGAAATTGGAGGGCACATGGAGTATGGGTCGTTGCCACATGGTCTGTAGCCACAGGACCAAGGCGGGATGACCGAGCCTAAGAAACGGATTGGAGTGCGTAGGGCATGGCCACATGGCCTTCACATGACCACCAACGCAGACCAGGGGCTAAGGAATAGGAGCGCGCCCAACCCGCGGTAACATGGACTTGTCCCATATGGCCAGAAGCCCAAGAATAGGGGGTTGTGCGCTACATTTTTCCAATTTTTTGGTTTTTGACATAATGTTATGATTTTTTTGGTTATTTCAGCCTGTTTTTGGAGGATTTTAGCCAATATTGGGGGATCTGGAGCCTGATTTGAGGCCAGATCTTAGGAGGAAGTTGGGAGATTGATACCAAATCCAAATCTATATAAACAAGGGGGATCTTATCAGCATGAGAGAGGTTCAGAATAGGAGAAATGTTGAGGAATTTGAAAGCCAAAGTCCTTTTTTATGCAGGGAAACCATTGAGGAGGGGAACTTTGCGGGCTGTTATGCTCAACCATTTTTAGTGCCGTCAGTTGTGTTGGATTCTTGAGGTCGAGAAAAACACAATCAGACCAGCTTGTAATCATTTTGACACTTTTCTGATGTAATTTTGAATCATTAAAGAGAAGTAAGAAAGCCTTACCCACTAAGACAAAGGCCCAGAGACCCAGGCAATCTTGTCGAACTCCGTTAACAACTTTGTTGTTATGGTTTGTTGTTCTTTGTGCTTACATTCTGATCTGCATTTCTTATTATGGTTGCTATATTATCTCATTAATTTCTTCTTCTTTCATCAATTCCTAATTGATAAATGAACTCATTCTTAAAAATTAACCAAGTCTTTAAAAGATCATTTCTTATCAGAGAGAGGCGCATTGCTCAATCTTGGATATTCTCTAGTGTTTCGTCTTTTATATTGGCATTGTATTGGCAATATATATTAAGGAATGATGTGTATCTTGTGATTGTGTTTCTCTCAATGATATTGCATTTGCTATTATTTTTTAGTAAAATGAAAAGAACTTAATAGCAAATCTAAAATTAACCTGGTTTCAGAGCTAAGCTAAAGATAACACCTTTCATTGGATAATAAAAAACGTCATTGTTTCCATACAAGAAAATTAGGGATTTTTATTGGAGAGGAATTTCAGCCTAAAAAACACCTAGGGAAGTGCACCCTGTCCTAGCTAACTTATTGGAAGCTTGAGCACACCTTTTCTATTGCCAAAACCTCTGGGAAGTGAAACCCTAGTTTTTGGGTGGTACCAGGAAACCAGAACCAGTGCTAGAAGTACTGGTCCAAATTTTCTGAAAACATATTGCACCAGCCTACTCGCCTCAACCAAGCGCACCTCCTGGTAAGTTCAGATTTAATTTCTGAGCACTTTCAATTTTTGGTCATTTTCCCAGCTCCAGGTCAAGATGTATGCAAGCACCAAGCTTTTTGACAAGTTAGAAGGTGTGGAAAAATTGTGTGCCTAGAAATATAGGATTGCACTCATTCTTGAAGAGAATGACCTTGCAATATTCATCAAATAAAATGTACCGAAACACATAGATGCTACATTTAAAGAAAAGTACCAGAAGGACATGGTTAGGGCCAAAATAATCATTGCAAAATCTATCAAAGATCACTTTATCCCTCAAGTGGCATCTAAGAATACCCCAAAAGAAATGTTTGATGCCCTAACTAGATTGTATGAAGGAAGAAACATTAACCGGAAGAAGAACTTGAGAAGTCAACTCAAGAATACAAAAACGCATAAGGGAGAAACAATTCATGACTATTTATCTCGGATCTATCAAGTCAAGGAACGACTAAAAGCAATTGGAGATACCCTAGATGAATATGAACTCATAATGACAACTCTTAAAGGTCTCACAATACCTTGGGATGCATTCATCCAAACCATTTGTGCTAGAAAGGATAAACTACAATTTGACAGACTTTGGGAAGAACGTGTTCAAGAAGAAGCAAGAGTAGCTAATCAAGAAACAGTATTATTAAGGAATGAAGATCAAGCTCTAGCTAGTCATGCTAAAGGAGGAAAGAGAAGGTCTCACTTCAAAAAGGAGACCCACCTACATAAGGAGTCTCACTCCTCAAATAGATTCATCCATAAAGAATCTCACCCTCCAAGGAGATTCGAGAAGTTTCAGAAAGGTCAAAGAAGAGAAAAGGATTTCTCCTCTTATCAATGTTACCATTGTGACAAGATGAGACATATTGCTAAGAACTTTCCAGCTAGAAGAGAAGAGTACAAGAAGATAAATAACAAAAGACACCATGCCCATGCAGTTGAATATGATGAGCCACCCATGAAGATGATTAAAGAAAAGATTGAAGACTATGTCTTATTCTCTACCCTCTCAGGATCTGTGTCACCTGGAGAGGATACTTGGATAATAGATAGTGGTGATTCTAAGAACATGACAGGTCAGAGAGACATTCTCTCTAGCCTCACAGAAAATAACTTTCACCAGAAAGTTAAACTTGGAGATGATTACTAGTACCCTATCAAAAGAGTGGGGGAGTCCAGTTACAAACTTGATTCAGGGACCCCAATGAAGATGAAGGATGTACTATATGTACCAGGTTTGACGAAGAATTTTCTTTCTATCTCAACTTTAGATAAGAAAGGCTTCATGTTTGCATTCATAGATGGTGAAGTCCTTGCCTAAAGGAAAAACCATAGAAGATACAATTGTTATTGGAACAAAAGAAGGTGGCCTGTATAAATTAAAGGGTCACTCAGATGCAACCTTGACTCACTCCACTGAGAGTCCATGTGAACTTTGACATAGAATACTAGCTTACATAAACTACAAGGCCTTACTATATGTTAGCAAGGAAGTTACAGGTCTCCTAGATGTCAAGGTTGATCATGAAGGTGTTTGCAAGGGATGTGCACAAGGAAAGAACATAAAAAATATTTTCTCAAAGAGCGACAATAAAGCATAATGACTATCGGAGCTCATCCAATCAGATGTATGTGGCCCAATTCCATCAACCTATCTTAGTAGGTATGTATACTATGTGTCATTTATTGATGACTATTCTTGCAAGACTTCAGTTTACTTCTTGAAATCAAAAGATGAAGAGTTTGGAAAATTCAAGGAATTCAAAGCCTTGATAGAGAAACTATCTGAAAGAAAAATCAAAATACTCAAGTCAGATAATGGAGGAGAATATACCTCAAAATAGTTTGTAAGATTTTGCAGAGATGCCAGGATTAAGAGGGATCTCACCACTCCCTACAATCCTCAACAAAATGTTGTAGTAGAAAGAAAGAACAAAACTATAATGTGTAACAACCTCTTTCCCCCAGTCTGTAAATATAACTATATTGGCCAAGGAACTATGGCAAACCTAAAAGTGTGAACGTTTGATTTGATAGACCTTTGTACAAAAGGTCGATGAATGTAAATTATGTTATTTTAATAGAAAATGGTTATGTGTTGCATGACTGTTGAAAGAGGGGATGTGCTAAGAGAAAACCACGAATGTTATGAAAGGTGGTGGAGGGGACCCAGAATGGTTGCGTTAACCTCCACCGAACCAGTACTATGCTGGAATTAATTGCTCAGATCATAACAACCCTCTGACCCAGGAATGAATTACAGTCGGGTTGGTAGGTGGGAAGACCTCCTCCAGAGTTAATGAGGGGATGGGGCAAACCGCCCATCCGTAAGGCTTCCAGACCTGACCACAGACTGGGAATTCGAGCCACACGCAATCTTGTTGAGGAAGGCAAGGAAGAAAGTGTGGTGGGCAGAGAAATACATACGGAAAAATGAAGAGACTAGAGCGGAAAATCTCGGGTCCGAGGAAGGACTGAAAGAGGAACAGTGAGTTCTGATCACAGAAAATAGAGATTGAGTCAGGAGAAAGAGAGTAATCTTCGTCCTTATCTATTTCTATATTGGGAGAATGAGAGTAACCTTCATCCCTAACTTTCGTTGAGCTGGAAGTAAGAGACTGAATCTCAACGCATCATGGCTTA
Source organism: Picea engelmannii (assembly GCA_009831015.1). Taxonomy (NCBI): domain Eukaryota; kingdom Viridiplantae; phylum Streptophyta; class Pinopsida; order Pinales; family Pinaceae; genus Picea; species Picea engelmannii. The sequence continues at coordinate 198,557 of ML806367.1, read as the reverse complement.
AGCTCGGGGGTGGCCAGTGATAAATCCATTGGGAGTGACTAAGCCTATGGTTGGGTGGAAACGAGCACCCCTTTCAGCAGTCGCATCACACTCTATGGTTCTGATAAGTGTTTTCTTGCCTTATGCGTTGAATTGTAAATAAAGGATGCATGTGAGTATTTACATGTCTATAAAGGGTTCTTTATCTGTATTAAATGATTAAGTTATGAGTATGCGTTCGTTCCCTTGAGAACCTATATTTCTCCTTGAATTTCCATGCGTCCCAGTTTAATCACTCAAAGGCGTTTTCCCTAGGAATTTACATCACCGTTCTGGAGTCGGAGCAACCCTCTGAGCATAGCTACCGTTTTGGTAACCTCACAAGTTACTTTGCCTTGATTCATAGCTTAAAGCTCTACGAGTTGGGAAGGTGTTCCCTTCAAACCAGTAGTCTAGGAGACTTTTAACTTACGCCTATTCCCTTAACCAAAAACCCAACTAAGAGCGGGGATTATAGCCCAAGAGTTATATGAAGGTCCACGGAACCTGGGTCTAGGAACCTTGGAGCTCTAGGGTCTGAGATGTCAAATTGCACAATAGTCAAGTTGAACCCCGCAATTGCTATGAACCATCGATCTATGAACGGAGATCGAGGATGGGGAATCATTGTAGAGCACAAAGGTGAAAATAGCGGACGCACTAATTCACGGCCCGCAATTCACCCTTGTCGTTGATCTCGACGGGCTGGAAGATCAATGATCTTGGTTAGACTAGAATCGAGCAAGCACTTTCAAGATTGCAGAGCTCGAACTCTCTGGTAAAGAGTACACATGTTGGGGCCCCACAATTTCTGTGAACCGTCGATCGTCGTTAACCTTCGATATGAGTTTGATGTGATCCCTGAAATGCAAGGAGCGCGTGGGATGGTGAAATCTTCAAGGAGATCAAGCTCAAAAGAGATAGTGTTTCTAGGAGTGCAGGCGAAATCTAGGGAACGGACCCGTTAGAGGAGAAAAGGTCGAATCCTTCGAGCACTTAGAAAATCTTCTAAGTCGGAGTAAGTCAAAATCTCAGGAGGATGAGCGACAGTGGCCATTAGATCACAACGCCAAGGATCGACAACCGTCTGATCTTAGCAAGGTGCACGAACCTTAACACTTGGCACACGCAAGAGAAGGGAACTTACCAAAGTTCCGAAGTCCCGAAGTAATTTGAGGTCGTCCATCGCCAGAAGGTGAATCTGGACCGTCAGATCCAAAGGGATACGTGGCAACGGATCACAAAGTCCGGAGGAATATGTTCGAGGGTCTTCAGTTGGAAATTGAGATTCTTTAACCCTGAAGACCCGAAGTGAATTTGGACCGCCAGATCCAAAGGGACACGTGGAGACAGATCGTGGACTCCGGGGAAATCTGTGTAAGATTTCTCAGTTGAGATCTGAGACTCACGGAGTCCGGAGAGTCGGAGAGCCGAAGTAAATCTCAATCGTCAGATCGTCTGAAGTAAATCTCCAACGTCGGATCGTCTGAAGTAAATCTGGACCGTCTAATCTAGAAGGGACGTGGCATGAATCTGTGGACTCCAGATATAGTCACGAAGTAATTCATAACCGTTAGATTAAGAAGGGATATGGCGTGAATCTGTGGACTCCGGGTAAAGTCCCGAAGTAATTCATAGTCGTCAGATCCAGAGGACAAGTGGCACAGACCCAAAGTAATCCTTGATTGTCAGATCAAGTGGACATGTGTCAGTGGATTATAGCCTTCGGATAAAAGCCATTGGGAAAAAGGGTGAAGTTTGAGATTTGAGATCTCAGAAGTCCGGAGACTCGAAGGAGATCTCGACCGTTGATCGAGAAGAGGGCCACAGTGTTAAATTTACATGCAGCAGCGAGAGCCATTCTCCTGGAGGATGGCTAAGACCCTAGACAAGATCTAGGGCCCCCAGTGCACTCCTGGGGTATGTGGTCTGGGACCAAATTGATAAAGACCCTAGACAAATGTCTAGGG
>ML806367.1:105594-115644 GCA_009831015.1 Picea engelmannii | reverse complement strand
AAGTTGTTGGACTATGGCTTTTGTGTCCCTTGTATCCCTGCCACTGCATTTTGATCGTGTTTGCTTTTTCCTTTTATTATTTATTGGTGCTGTCTGCAACAACCTCTGAGCCTTTAGCCCCTTCTTCCCATAAGAGAATGAGGAGGTATAAGCCCTTTTTGGGGTACATGTAACCCCAAAACCCAAAAGGTGAGGATACAGAGAGGAATGGAGATGAAAAGTGATAAAATATGGTTGGGAATGGCACAACGACCCATCAAGAAGGACCCCTAGTAGCACCCCTTTCCCCGAGGGTGGAAAACTTACTAGGAACCCCAGGATAACCACCAAGGTGAAAAATGGTAAAAAACATAACTTCCGAGCAAACGTCTCATAATTAGAAAGAGACCTTTGAAACTTATTTAAATGGCCCAAGTATTAAAACAACACTTACCATGAAACTTGACTAGTTACCTCATGAAGCAAGACCTGTCGCCTTGTGGATCAAGTCAATGTGGTGGACCCTACTCTATTGCTGATGATGATGGTGAAGCGTGGTGAAGAAGAGGGGCTCTGTGGGATGTGCTATCCATCCAACTCTCGACACTCCATGTCTGCTACTTGTGTGCCTTGTTATCCCCATTTTTGTGGATAACTGTATCAAAGATGGTATTGTAAGGTAGCTAGAGAGGTAGTGGGGGGGCCCAGAGGGCCCATAGTGATAACAGTGGAGACCATTCAATGTAAGGTGGACTAGGTCCACTATATTATTAAATAAGGCCCACTATGGTAGTTAGATATAATAAATGGGTAGTTAGATATAATAAATGTAAGAGGACTTCTTAGAAGGTTATACTTCTAGAAGATTCCTCCTCTAGAATGTTCTTAGGTGATTGTAGCACTATATAAAGGGTTTCAAGCAATGTAATGGGATATGAAGAGAATTATTGTATTGTGAACTGTAGCTCAATAGGAGGATGCCCCCTCGAAGAGGCAAGTGAACAGGAGAGGATCCCTTCCACAATAGGATCCATTGTACGGTGTTGTCCTACCCCAAGGGTTTGATAGTAATAGAGGAGATTTTGCATATTGTTCTTGTATATCTGTTGTGGTGCTTTTGTATTTAGTATAATGTAAGGTAGCTAGAGAGGTAGTGGGGGGCCCAGAGGGCCCATAGGGATAATAGTGGAGGCCATTCAATGTAAGATGGACTAGGTCCACTATATTATTAAATAAAGCCCACTATGGTAGTTAGATATACTAAATGGGTAGTTAGATATAATAAATGTAAGAGGACTTCTTAGAAGGTTTTACTTCTAGAAGATTCCTCTAGAATGTTCTTAGGTGATTGTAGCACTATATAAAGGGATTCAAGCAATGTATTGGGATATGAAAAAAAATATTGTATTGTGAGCTGTAGCTCAATAGGAGGATGCCCCCTCGAATAGGCAAGTGAACAGGAGAGGATCCCTTCCAAAATAGGATCCATTGTACGGTGTTGCCCTACCTCAAGGGTTTTCTCTATTTCTTGTGTTCATGTTATGGTGAATGGTTTATGGTTTATTCTTGGTATTATTGAAGTATATTTGTAGATCTGGTATAGGTACTTAACAATTGGTATCAGAGCACTTTCCTTGGCAGACATTGTGGGCAAATATTTTTTATTTTTGCAGATTTTTTTTTTTTCGGAGAAGAAAAAAGAGGGTCGTGACATTCCATAAATTTTCAGTATATTTCTGTGCAAAATTTGCAGAAACAGGTTGTATATCTGAGTTCCTCTTAGAAAAACACCCAAGTTGAAAAAAAAAAAATCATCCGAAACGGAGTCCGGGAAGTCAAGATATTGAAGTTTTAAAATTTGCAAAATTTTCAGGGTTTTTTCCATGGACGGCGGCGCGATTTTTTATTTTATTTTATTTCTATAGCAGTTGGAGGCCGAATTTGCACAAACAAATTACAGATCTGAGTTCCTCTCACAATTTCGCTCAATTTCAAAAAAAAAATCAGCCGAAACGGAGTCAGGGAAGTGAAGTTATGAGCATTTTAAATTCAACATTTTTTTAGGGTTTTTCCAGAAAAAGCCGCGATTTTCTGCTGTAACTTATTCTTCTATTTTTTGGGTTTTTTCATGACGGCTGTGGGACCGAAGAATTCATAGGGTGCTCAGATGGCTATTTCCTCTCAAACCCTCAAATAAATTTTACAAATTACTGAAGCATTCAAATCCCATTTGTATGACACATTGGATGCTAGATTGCATGACCTTGAAGTTGGCTCAATGATAGTTTTTGTAGTATTCAAGATTCATTAGATAACATGCAGGAGAGATTTCTTATGGCGGACATCAGGGATGAATATAATCAAGAAATATATGCTTGGTATGATTTTGAGGTCGATTGTGATGATTGGTATATGGATAGTTGTCATTTCTGGGATGACAACTACTTTCATATTTTATTTGATGACTCTACTCCACCTTCTGTAGAGAACATAAATGTCCCACATCAAGAGCTAGTTACCGGCATCTAGCCTGCATATTCTACAATGGTATTGTTCCTTCCAGATTCATCTTTGATCATCTCCCACTATGTGGATGAATATTCTTATTTGGATCCACATGATAGGTGTCAGTATTGGGAGCATCATTTTCAGTTGGTTATTGGGTGCCAATATCTTCCATGTGGGGTTCACATGAGCAATTGGACATGCGATCCTGATTTACAATGGCGGTTGGACTACTTCAACATGGTGGCTACCATTTTTCAATGGGACCCTGGTTCTCTAGTCTACTTCAGCACTATGGTCCACACTTATCCATGGGACCCTGGTATATGGTTGTACATCAAGCGTTGAGGACAACGCTTTCATAAGGGGGATGGAATGTAAGGTAGTTAGAGAGGTAGTGGGGGGGCCCAGAGGGCCCATAGTGATAATAGTGGAGGCCATTCAATGTAAGGTGGACAAGGTCCACTATATTATTAAATAAGACCCACTATGGTAGTTAGATATAATAAATGTAAGAGGACTTCTTAGAAGGTTCTACTTCTAGAAGATTCCTCCTCTAGAATATTCTTAGGTGATTGTAGCACTATATAAAGGAGTTCAAACAATGTAATGGGATATGAAGAGAATTATTGTATTGTGAGCTGTAGCTCAATAGGAGGATGCCCCCTCGAAGAGGCAAGTGAACAGGAGAGGATCCCTTCCACAATAGGATCCATTGTACGGTGTTGCCCTACCTCAAGGGTTTTCTCTATTTCTTGTGTTCATGTTATGGTGAATGGTTTATGGTTTATTCTTGGTATTATTGAAGTATATTTGCAGATCTGGTATAGGTACTTAACAGGTATCCAGAGGCATCTAGGTTGCAGACATGGAATGCCGACAGATGAGCAGTACTTGATGGTGGCCAACATGGACCCCTCCTCTATATTTTGGGCATATTTTGGGCATCAACTGAGCAACGATTGACACCATGACATTGGATGGGCTTGTTGGACATCCCACATACATGCTACAAGTTGGTAAGTCTCTAACCGTAGTGAGTACCATTTAATATTTGAGGCATTTCTAGATTAGTGCAGATCACTCCTCTTGGTCATGAGACATTAGCTTGTTGGTTATACTTTTTCCCTAGTCATACCTGGGTGGTTGTCTTGGTCTCTTGGGAAAGTTAGGAAGCTCTTTGGGAACATGGGTATATACTGGGTCTTGTTTTTGGATCAATCAGTGTCATACTTTTCACTTTCCATATTCATATCCCACTATCCTTCCCACTACTTTTGGCGATTGGTTGCTTTGATCGAGGATGAGACTGTTCCTCTTTCTATGGGCTCAATGTTGCCAGAGCGCGGAGCGAAGCGGGAGCGTTTTTAGGAAGTGGAGCGTAGGGAGTGTCATTTTCAAAAAATCCTCGGGAGCGAAGTGTCTATTATATATATATAATTTTTTATATATATATTGCGTTTATATTAAAAAAAACATGCAGAAAGACAAATTAGCTGCAGAATATATGAAAACATGCATATTTGTACATTGTAACATTAAAATGGCATCCATAGTAGTAAGTAGTAGTACATCAATGATTAATCATTCGAGCATCAACCATCTAGAATCTAGCAATTACAAACTTACAAACCAACATACAAATTTTTAAGCCATATAATAGAAAGTAGACCATTAAGTTATGGAATGAAATCAATCATCTAGCAACTGTCAACAATAACATGAGTCATGACCAAATAGTTATGATTACAAAATAGGCCATCTGCACTGAATTATGAAGATTGAAAGGTCCAAAACAATAAAGTTTAAACCGTGCTAGACTCTAGAGTCTAGTTGCTAAATGCTATGAATCTATCATCTATAGACTGACATGTAAAGTAATGAAAAAGGAGAAATATCAAACAACTACCCCTTCCTCCTTCCACAAAAACGATTGCTGTGTGTGCCTCCACGTGGTGGTAGTGGAGGAGCCTGAGAAGGACGAAACTGTGCAGAATGTATAGATGAAGATGAAGCCCCTGCTGCTGGAGTCTTGAACAGGGGGACCAAGGACTGGGTAGTAGCTGGGGGTGGCATCTCAGCATGATCATCATCATCAAAAAGAGCATTCTCTAATTGCTCTAAAAGCATTATCCCATCCTCCAAATTATCCTCCTCTAGATGGTTGTCCCAACACTTCCAGTTTTTATCCTCCTTTGCCTCCTCACAGTAATGGGACAACAATCGCAAGTTGTAATGAACATAAACCAAGCTCTCTGCCCGACCTGCATTCAACCTATTTCTTTTGATGTTGTGGATGAAACTGTAGGTGCTCCAACACCTCTTTGCAGAAGAAGTGTTCACCACCTCTGAAAGCACCCGTGTTGCCAAATGTTGGAGCTGTGGGGTGCCACCGCCATAAACGTTCCACCATGCAAGAGAACTCAAATTCCCTCGATCTCTTAATGCATGGTTGGTCCCAAAGGCACCTTGGCCAAGCATGTACTTGCTCAATTGTTGCCGTATCTTGTCACACTCCTCCTCGTCTGAGACGAATTTGTCTAATGCTTTCATATAACCTGCAACAATTATAATTTATCATAAATAGAAAATAATTATGAATATAAACCATAAGTAGAAAATTGAAATGAACATAAGCCATAAGTAGAAATTATTACAAATAAATTGTTTGAAAAAATTTCTATCTGCTTGAACCTCTGGATCTTGGTGTGGTTTTTTCTTGGTCCCACCACTAGGTGCTTGTGTTGAAAGCCATGATACATGATAGTATTTTGGTGTTAGCACGTATGCTAAGGCATGTAGTGGAATATTTAGCGTTTCCCACCGTTTTTCCACTTCTACATGAATAAGGTTATACATGTTGACATCTTTAGGCCCAACAATGTCTTTAATCAGCCTTAGCATGCTATCCATTTGCTCATACACCTCCCCAATGAGTGGCCGATCTGAATTTGAAAACTTGATCATGTTATAAATTGGCTTGGTGAATTGCAAAACATATCGAACCTGTGACCAAAGCTGACTGTCAAGCATTGTGTTCTTGACTGCTAATGCACCTTCTTTACCACTGCTCAAATCATCCCATTCATCACTCATCACCATACCAGCCAAAGTTCGTCTCACCTTCAATAGGCGCCTAAAAGTGAGGTAATAGCTAGCAAATCTAGTTGGTGCAATCTTAAGTATCTGCAACCTGAAGTAAGTGCTACAGAAGTAATTGACCCTTGTATGCCCGATGATATATTCGATGACTTGCTTCCCTCTCTTGTACAATTGATTAATCCATCCACATTCTTTATGTTTGACAATATCATGCAAGAAAAGGTTCAAGGTGTGCACCAAACACCTAGACCAAAAGATGTGTGGATGCATTCACTCAATGATTTTACTTGCTCCCTTACAATTTGCTGAATTATCAGTGATTACTTGAATCACATTAAAAGGGCCAACTTCATCAATTGTTTTCAACAAGAGCTCTGAAATGTTTTGAGAAGTTTCACTTATTGAAGAGGAGTCATGTGCTGCGAGAAACACTGCACCACTAGAAGAAACACCAATAACATTGATCAAATGTTGGTTTCTAACACTTGTCCAACCATCCGATACAATGGATACCCCAACGTCAGACCATTCATTTGTAAACCGTGAAAGACCGGCTTGAATTTTTGCTTTTACCCTGTCAAGTAACACAGTTCTAGCTTTCTCATAGCTGGGGCTCTTGTATCCTTGGGGGGATTTTTCGTTAATGGCTCTCACCATGTCATGCCAATAGGGGGAGCAAAGCACATTGAATGGGACACCACAAGCATAGAGAAACCGTGCCACTTTTGCATCCACCTCATCCCTACCTCCAGTATCAAAGAAATCTCCTATTGTTCTTCTAGATGTAGAGGTTGTAGAACGACGAGGAGACGAAGATGTGCCGCCAAATCTAGATGAGACATCATCAGATTGAAGCTTTTGTTTTTTACCATGCTTTCTTTGTCCAACTTCCTCTAGCTTTATGTATATTTGTCTCTGTTCTTTGGATATGTTAGGGAAAACATTAATCCCAAGGGACCCCTTATTGTCATCACTCTACATTATACCACAAAGATGCCTCCTCACACGGGTATATGAACCGATATAAGGTTTTCCTTGATGACAATCACGAGGAGATAAAAATTTAATGGTTCCACCACCTCTCCCCGCATCAAGTTTTGTCACAAATTTCCACAAGGGTGTCAATGAAGCTTTCCCACCTTCATTGTCCTCTTCATTGCTCTCTTTATCCTCTTCAAACCCTCCTTCATATTCAAACCCTCCCTCATCTTCATTCTCTTCTTCCCTTTGATGCCTAGTCCTCGACAAGACCATGAGAACCAAAAATGGAATGATAAACCAAAAGAAAATCATTTTCCTCAAGCTTTAGATGAACAACTTGCAATAAAATGAGGGAGAAGAAGGAATGNGAAAGAGTAGGAGAGGAGGAAAAAACCATAAACAAATTTAACCCAAGGAAATGAGAGAGTTGGGGTTTGGGCTTACCTCTTTAGCTCTTGAATCTTGCAAGTTGAAAGTTGAGATAGATGGTTGCCTTTGTTCTCTCCTCCAAGCTCCTCTTTGTTCTCTCCTTCAAGCTCCTCCAAGCTTCCGATAACCCTGTATGGGCTAAAGCCCTAGGGGATGGCTAACAAAAGCCAACCATGGTTACTTGCTCAGAGACTCGTCCAGTTCGCATAGCACTTGTGAATGCATCGCATAGCGTGTGTTTTTCAACACGAGATGAACACGAAAATAAAGTAAAAGAAAAATCATAAGAAAAAGAAAAAATAAAGAATGTCGTCACACATGGAAAATATCGCCAGGGCACTACATATTCTATGGGTATTCCCCTCACGTGGAAATGATTTGTGGGCATATTTTCCCAAGGCACAACCCTTGCAGGGGTCATGCCTCTCAGTTGCAACCTTAGGCACTCCTGTAACTGCCTGTCTCAAATGACTCTACGCACCAAAATGCAAATGTGCCATCTGTCTGTGCTATAATTCACTCAAATTTGTACTGTTGCTGACTAATGCTTTTGCTGGCTCAAAATGCAATTTGTATTCCTTCTCACTACGAACCCCAATTACTTTATCTATCTTGGCTGTAGACCCCTTTGGTCTAATATACACCTTCCCTCCACGAAAGATCACCTCAAACCCTTTATCTTCCAGGGTCGAAACTGAAATGAGGTTCTTGGTAAGACCAGGAACATAGAATACGTCAACAATGTGGAGTGGTTTCCCCGACTCCCTCTGTAATGACACTGTACCTATGCCTTGTGCCTTATAACGCGCATCATCTCCCAGCTCAATATGAAGATTCACGCCTCCCTCTTGCAAGCTACTAAAGAACTCCTTGCGCCCAGTCATATGACAAGAAGTGCCACCATTCACATACCAAACACTTGTGACAATTGAGCTCGACATACATGCAATAAGGCATAAATCCTCCTCAAAGCTTTTGCAAAAATCCTCTACTCGTGCAGAGGTTGCCATCCGTGGCTTACTCTTTTTATTTTTCAGACACTGAGAGGCAAAATGTCCAATCTTGTGACAATGTAAACACTTGACTTTGGAAAAGTCAATATTTTTCTTGTTTCCTCCTGCTCCACTCGCAGAGCCCTTCTTCTTAGACTTTCCCTTGCCTTTGCTTGCAAGAGCCAAAGCCTCCTCTTCCACAATCTGAGGTGATGTAGATGTACCACTTCCTTGACCAAGGTCGATCTCTTCATGCACAAAATCATCCCATAAGCGCTACCAGTCAGGGAGCTTCTCCCGAGCTACAATTCCACGCACAAATGTGTCCCATGGCTTTGAAAAGCCATTTAGGGCTATATGTACTAACTCAGAATCCTCTGTCTTTGAGCGAACTGCTGCAAGCTCATCCCTGATCTGTGTAAGACGAGTGAGGTAGGGAACCACACCTTCGCCCTTTTGCCATCTTGGTACCTCACATCCTTTCCCGAAGCACCCTAATCTTGTTTTCATTCTTACTCTGATAGAGGCTACCCATGGCAGTCCACATGTCTTTAGCAAACGTTTTTCCTGAAAGGTGTGGAATTATGTGATCCTTTACCCCATCAAGGATTATGCTCATAGCCTTCGCTTCACCCTTCTTCCAGACTCCCAACAAAGCTGCATCCGTAGTAGCTCCTCCTTTATCATCAACATGTTCAAGGACATCATTGACATCTAAGATTATGGTAACCCTCTCTTTCCAGGTGGGGAAGTTTTGAGCGCCTTGAAGTCTATCGTCAACTCTCAAAGTCATGGCCATTTTTGAAAGTGTCTTTGTCCAAACCCTAACACTGCCTTACCAACTGATTCTGTGCTTAGATCTTAAATCGATCTCCTTTATCCAACACACTGATGTTGTTACTTCAACAACCCTGCTTTGATACCATGTGAATTTACTAAACCCAGTAAGATGAACCAACAATCTTCAACAATTTTTAACCCAAAAATTTACTTAGCACATTTAATTTTTTTTGAAATTGTTATTTATCGGTTACAGGTAGGTTTCTTCATAAAACTAAAATCGCACAACAAAAATAAACTGAGGAACAATGAAGAAGATAACAACAATCACATCACATGAGGTACACCAATATTTTTGGGTAAAATAACCCTTGGAAAAACCCAATGTGGGAAAAACCAGTTCTTCAATTTGTGGATTTTATTATGCAGCAAAAAATATAGAGATTTCTTACAAAACAAATCGATTTGTGCTGATAGCTGAGAGAAACCCCATCGGTTTCCTCCTCAAACAGTTGTACGACCCTCTCCCAATCCAAAGAACCAGCACGACTCAAGAAGAACCCAACCGTGAGCCTCTGCGCAGTGCGTATGGCCCTCTGCGTCACCCTGTACGACTCTCTCTCAGATCTAAAGTTCGACCTCTGCAAATGGCTAAGAATGCAAGTCGATCCACCTGTAAAATGTCTCCTCCGTTTTCTCTGCAACTCTTCTCCAACATACCCTCCAGTGAATCTCCTCTCTAGCTCAAACTCGCCCTCTCTCAATGAATGAATGCGCCCAACCACCAAGTCGATTTTCTTTATCTCCATGAACAATCAAAAGCCCTATCTCCAAAGAGATCAAGGGCTGAGATCAACCCTCACTTTCTCAATGAGATGGATGGCCAAGATTAAAGACAATCACTTAAATTATTTTCACTTTTAACTTTAGAAAAGTGCTCATTAAGTCAACATTAAAATATAACAGATCTAATGTACTTTTTCCTAAATAAAACTTTAGGAAAGAGATCAACTCATCGACTTGGCTTAGTTTCATTGTCCCCCACCATGCTAGGACGCCACACTTCTCAACATTTGGGTCTTGGTCTTATGAAACAAGCAAAGGAAATCGAACTTGGCATGCAAGGAAATTCAAAATAGGTTTTGGACTTAACTTTCATTCTAATATTGAATAAGGTCGAACTTAGGTCTTTTACTTGGCAGAATCAGCATGGCCATCCTAGCATGTTTACCAACTAGGGATAACAAGGCAAGTTATGCTAAGTGGCAGCTTTATTTAAGGC
>ML806367.1:80813-92296 GCA_009831015.1 Picea engelmannii | reverse complement strand
TTCAAGGAATTCAAAGCCTTGATAGAGAATCTCTCTGAAAGAAAGATCAAGATACTCAGGTCAGATAATGGAGGAGAATACACCTCAAAAGAGTTTGCAAACTTTTGCAAAAAGATGCCGGGATCAAGAGAGAGCTCACCACTCCCTACAATCCTCAACAAAATGGTGTAACAGAAAGAAATAATAGAATTATAATGGAAGTAGTAAAGACCATGATCCATGATCAAGATCTTCCAATGCACTTATGGGCAAAAGCAACAAAAAAAAACAGTATCTGTACAAAACAGATTGTCCCATAGTGCTCTTGGGTTCAAAACCCCTGAAGAGATCTTCGGAAAGAAGCCAGAAGTAAGCCATCTCAAAATATTTGGCTGCCCAGTATTTGTACATATTTCGAAAGAGAAGAAAACCAAGCTGGACCCTTCAGGAAAGAAGGGAATATTTGTTGGATGCTGTGAGGTCTCCAAGGCCTTTAGAGTTTATATACCAGGTTACCATCATGTTGAGATCAGTAGGGATGTAACCTTTGATGAAGATGCAACACTCAAGAAATCAAGAAGATGCCGGCTTGAAGAAGTATATGAAGAAGAACCTGTGGCTCCCAGAGTTGCAGAACCAGTGAGGAAAGTCATAACTTCCCCTGATGAGAGATTCTAGAAGGTCATGGCATAATAGAATCTCAAGAACCTCCCCAGATGACGATCTCCTACAAGAGAAAGCTAGCCTGGGCAAGGGAACTTATTCAAGATGGAGAGAAGTATGGTGCCCCCGAAGGAACCATGAGACAAGTGAAGAAACCCAAGCCATTCTTCAGTTATATGGCTTTGATGTGTGATCTCTTAGAGAAGGAGCCTACTTGCTTTGAAGAAGCTATTCAAAAGAAAGAATGGGCAGATGCCATGACAGAAGAATACCAATCCATTATAAAGAATGATGTATGGGAAATACTTCCCAGACCGAAGAGCAAGGATGTTGTATCTTCCAAATGGATTTTCAAAATAAAACATGCTGCTGATGGAAGTATTGAGAAATATAAAGCAAGGTTTGTTGCTCGTGGCTTTTCTCAAAAGGAAGGCATTGACTATGAAGAGACGTTTTCTCCTGTAGCTACATACACTTCAATCGGAACCATCATAGCTCTTGCAGCCAAAAAAATGAAGTGGAAGTTACACCAGATGGACTTGAAAACAACTTTCTTGAATGGTGTCATTGAAGAAGAAGTGTATATAGAACAACCTCAAGGGTTTGAAGTTGAAGATAAGAAGACTCATGTATGCAAGTTGAAGAAGACTCTGTACGGATTGAAGCAAGCCCCTAGAGCTTGGTATGGAAGGATTGACAGTTTCTTGACGAGCTCGGGCTTTACCAAGAGTAAAGCTGATTCCAACCTTTACTTCAAGGTTATGAATTATGAGCCTGTTATATTGCTGCTATATGTGGATGACTTATTCTTAACTGGAGAAGAAAATCTCATCACTGATTGTAAGAAGAAGCTCATTGCAGAATTTGAGATGAAAGACCTTGGCCTAATGCACTATTTCTTAGGTCTTGAGGTCTAGCTGAGCCCAGAGAAGATCTTCCTTAACCAAGGGAAGTATGCAGTTGAAATACGAAAGAGATTTGATATGTTGGAGTGCAAATCCATGAATACACCCATGGAAACAAAGTTGAAGCTCGTGGTTGACACTTCGTCAGAATTGATTGATGCTACATTGTACAGACAGATCATTGGATCGTTGATGTATCTGATGAACACCAGGCCAAATATATGTTTAGCTGTGAACATTTTGAGTCAATTTCTGATAGAGCCCAAACGTGTTCACCTGGTTGTTGCAAAACATGTGATGAGGTACCTTAAGAGTACATTAGATTGTGGTCTCAGTTATAATGGAGATCATGACTTCAGACTGAGTGGTTATACTGATTCAGACTGGGCTGGAAATGTCTCTGACAGAAAGAGCACTTCAGGATGTTGTTTCAGTCTGGGGTCAACCATGATCTCATGGCAGAGTAGGAAGCAATCAAACATTGCTCTTAGCATGACAGAAGCATAATACATTGCTGCATGCTTCGCTCGTTGTGAAGCCATATGGCTTCAGAAGTTGTTGACAAGTATATTCGATCTAGAGATGGAAGCAACCATGATCCTATGTGATAACCAAAGTTGCATAAAGATGACAGAGAACCCTGTGTTCCATGACAAGTCAAAACAAATAGAGATCCGATATCATTACATCCGTGATATGGTGGATAGAGGAGCCATAAAGCTCCAGTATGTTAGCACGGATGAACAGGTTGCTGATGTGTTGACCAAGCCTCTATCTCGTGTAAAGTTTGAGCACTTTCGAGATAAGCTTGATGTAGTTCGAAAGGACCTGCCTCAAAAGGGGGAGTAGTGTTGATGCCAGCCTAGTGCTGAAGATTTCCAACTTCGTGCTGATGTTGTTGTGATGCCAGCTTTGTGCTGAAGATTTCCAGCTTCGTGCTGATGTTGTTGTGATGCCAGCCTCGTGCTGAAGATTTCTAGCTTCGTGTTGATGTTTTTGTGATGCCAGCCTCGTGCTGATGTTGTAATGCTAGCGTCGTGCTGATTTTGATGAGATGCCAGCTTCGTGCTGAAGATTTCCAGCCTAGTGCTGATGTTGATGATGCTCCATCCTTCGTGCTGTGATGTTGCTGTTGTTGATGATGCTCCAGCCTTTGTGCTGTGATATTGTTGTTGTTGATGTTGTATCAACCTTGTGCTGTTATTGATGATGATGCATTAGTGTTATACTAATCCATGTTGATGCAGATGATGATGATGCCATTCCAGCTCCCTGCTGTGAATGATGATATTGATGATGAGAAAAACTTCCGATGATTTATAGATATGCCAGTCAGTGTTCCAGATGCTATTGATGTTGCTGCCCTCTCTCTCTCTCCTGATGATGTTGTAGAATACCCTTCTTGTTAAGGGGGAGTGTTGAAATATTGTAACTGCAAAGAGTATTCTATTTATTATTGATTTATTATTCATTAGATCAATTCCCTTTTGTGGATTGATCATGTTGGGCATTGTAATTGACCAAATCCCCTTTTGCGGATTGGTCAAACCCTAATTGTGTTATGCAAATTAAGAAGTCGCCCCCCAAGCAAATTAAAGTGGTTTTAACCACTCAAAAGACAAGTCGGCCCTTCCCAGCGAAGAGACACCTTTTCAACACCTGCCAGTTTGTATAAATAAAGGAAGCCAACGCCTCATTTGTTCACTCACTCAACTCAGTCATCTAGTGCGCAAGTTTGAAGGAAGTTGCAGTTACCAGTTGTCGGAAGGAGGAGAGAGAGGCACATTGCTTAGTAGAGGATATTCTCTAGTGTTTGGTTTATTGTCTTGGCATTGTATTGGCTATCTATATTAAGGAAGTTTTTGCTGGGTTTTCTTCCCCATGAGGGTTTCCCAGGATAAATGTTGTGTATCTTGTGATTGTGTTTCTCTCAGTGATCCTATCTATGCTATGGTTATCTAGTAAATTGAAAAGAAACCTAATAATAACTTAAACCTTAAAACATATTGCGTGGCACACTAAAGAATAGAAGTAGGGCAATTCCTTTTAGAGAGAAAATCCTCTACAAGTAGTCTAATGTATGGTTTAGGAGTGAGGATATTTATAGCATATCCATTTGTCATATTTAGAAAGGAGGGCAAGGCTGAAAATAGCAAGACTTGTTATCGTAAAAATAACAAGGAGCTTCTTTAGATGGAGTGCTCTCTTAAAGTCAACAATCTCATAATTAATAACCACTTTTCTTTCCAAGTAAAACTAATTTCAAATTATTAAGTGGCTCTAAAGGAGCGAGTAGTGTCTTAGGCATTAAAATAGCAATGGCTAAGGCTCAAGGAAAAGGGATGGAATTTCATCAAGGAAGGCGCACTAGGTCAAGTCAAATGAAGGCCCATAGAGCAACTAAACCATATATGGGCCCACCAAGTACCACCCTGCCAAAACATTGTCAGTCCTTGAAATTTTGAAGTGCTTAGAATGGCTTGAAATCTAACACTGCTACTGTATATTATGCTGGGTACCGAAAAGTCCAGTCATCCTACTAAAAATAGACCAAAATCCATGGTCTCAGAATCAACTAAAACTCGAACTAGAGGACAACTCAACACTAGCTCCTCAAATATGTAATTACTTTGTCAATTGAACCAAACTCAGAAATTGCTAAAAATTGTAGTTTCAAAAAATAGAATTTGCTAAAAATAACAACTTCTCGAATTTGCCTGAAATTCTAACCCCATGCACATCTCCCTAAAGGGTATCCAAAAAGATGATCAAATCAGAAAAAAGATGATTTCCAAGAAACTGCAAGAACCAACCTGATCATAGCTTTTGTGGGTTTTCAACCTCCCATACTTGCTCTGAACACTCCATTGAACCTGCAAGTATGGGACACCTGCTCTATTGAATCTCTGTCCATCACATGTACCTATATATGTGTGTGCTTGCTCAAGAGCCTATCCTACCATCAATACTTGAAAACAAAAACATGCGACCATGTGCCAAGTTTGGAAGGTAGTCATGAATTGTTGATGCCAATTCAATGGACTGACCAAGAAATCAATCCGGTAATGTACCCACAAACAAACTAAGATATGACTCCAGTTGGATTTTGAAGAAATCCAATCTGGGTGCTATTTGAAGAAATTCAATTTGGGTGCTATTTGACTCCAATTGGGGAATGAATACCCTTGTGGGATGCTGAGAATCCCAAAACCCTTGAAGGAGAAGACCTGTAAGATAGGACCATAGGAAATCCCCATGTATAAGGCTTCACATGTACAAGCTTTAAAGATATGCTCACTGGAAGCTAGACATGCTCAAATGAATGCAACCTACAATCTGTAACTTTTAACATTTACTAAACGCCACAATGGGACAATGACTCACTGTTGACCATGGGAGAAACCATCTAGTTAGAAACCACTAATGTCAATCCTTGCTAGACACAAGGAAACCCACCAATAATGACATTGGGTCCCAAGATACAAGTACAATCCTATCAAAATGTGAATGAATGATTTGAAGTTGAACGATGAAAGGAATCACTTAGTTAGAACTCAATAATGAAAAGCTTGGCCAAATGCGAGGTATACCACCAATAAAGCTTGTAGTCACCTAGGTATTCAGCTTCTAAATCAACCCTTAGAGCAAGATGTGTTGTAGTTGATGGAGGAAGATCTATTGTGAGGAAACTGATGAAAAATCCTTCCAACCAACACGAAGCAAATATATGTAGGACACAAATAAGGTAACATATATGATAGATAAGAAAAGATAAGATAATTTTATTAATGTCTAACAAATGACCAAAAATAGGCCAATGGGATTGCTAAGTACATCTGTGAGAAGACAAAGTGGGAGCAATAAAATATCTCATGGAAAATCATGATATAAGCAAATCTATCCTATGTTGAGTAGAATAAAAAACCTAAGTCCCAACAATATGGGCAAGTGAAACAACGCGATGATGTAGATACATGCAAGTGTGATTGAGAATTGAAGGCCAAGAACCATTAGCCCTTTGGGGGGGGATGTGTCGCTTGGAGGGTGATCAACATCCCCCGGTGCCCACTTTCCTAACATTTGAGGCTGAGGGGAAGAAACTCTTGATAGATGACTAGTTGGATGATCTGGAAGAGTCGGGAGATAAGGTATGAGATATGTCTCACTGTCTGGATGCAAAAGTTCGCAACTGAGACCTAGATGAAGTACCTTGACTACTGGTATTATGTTATTTGTCCCAATAGATGAGGTGACATGATCGCAATGATCTAGATGGTAGAGTGCTGGTGGTCTCCCTGGGTCTTATAGATCCGATGTCTAATATAGTGCTTCCATTTGCTTTCTTCTTGGTGCCTCTATCTGCTAGAAGCATTGAAAATTGACCGGACTTGGTTTGGATGGGGCTAAAAGGGGCAGATTAAGTGAGATCTGAACCCAAGGGCCTCCCTCATGTGGCCAAGCATCCCTGGTCCAAAAAATCGAAGAATTGGGATAAAGAGTTTAGGAACTCCTTGAAAAGGTAGTGAAACCATCCTCTAATCTCGTAATCGATGAGGTACCTGAAGATGAAGTGCTCCTTCGCCCGAATCTCATGAAGATGGCAAAGTTTGTAGATACTATCCCCCCGAGTGATGTGGTGGTTGGTTTTGATTCGAAGACGATGAGAACCAATACGAAACTGCCTAGGAGGGATCCTGAGAGCATGCATCCAGTGCACAAACATGTAAGGGGGTCGAACAATAAGGCCATCTCTCGACTTCAGAAAGTGCTCTGCAGAGAAGGTTATCTTGGGGTTTAGCCCACTCGGAGGCTCAATCCATGTAACTTGAATAAATTCTCTGATGATGTCCTCTTTGATGATCCTATTCATCTATTGCTTATTCGGTAGGACTCGAGTGGGGCATTAAGAGAGTAACTGAACAGGGAGAGGCGTTTGATTCAGATATCAATCGATTGAAGTAGATAGGAGGCCTTCACAAACGAACAATGAGCTCGACCAGAGGTACTAGAAGTGGCTATGGCCTTCGAAGAGTAGTTGGGAAGATAAGGGTAGCGACCCTTTCGTGTTGAAGAGTCTGCAAATTCTTGAGCTCGATGCAAGAGGAAGACTATTCTAAAAATGGTATTGATCCTAAAGGGAGGGGCTGCAAACTCTGCATGAATAATTGCTTGGAGGAACGGTCCTCTTGCATTTAATGATCCGATGAAGCGTGAGGACCCAAACTCTCTCTAACATGGCCCAATCTGACTCCAACAAACTAGGTCCCCAGACCTCCGAACTCCAAACTTCAAAGCATTGATTCTCAGACCTTGAATCGACTTTTTTAACTCAGAGTTTGAAACATGATTGACCAGACAAAGGGATCAAACATAAAACTTTTGGATCCCAAACCATGCTATTTTGACATCATATAATTCCATGCAAACATGCCAGAATAGGACTCAAGAATTTCTTGTGATGATTTTATTTTTGGACCCAACATAAAACACAAACATGACCCTGTAACTCAAAAGATCGAAGTTTGAACATCTTGATATAAAAACCCCACTAACGTAGCACCATCTCCCAAAATAATTTGACAAAAACATGAAAGAAAATACTAGGAAATAAACCTAAAAGATCACAATGCAAAATTGAGCTTTGTGACCTTAAGGTGAAGGAGATAATGAAACATAAATCAACCTACCTAATAACTCATAAATGGAACAATTGAACTCATTAATCTATTTAAAAACTTAGATCCTCTTTTTTCTTTTAAAATCATGGAAATATAGCAGACTTGCCATGATTGATCAACATATTTGAACGACCAATACAACCATGCAATTAAACGATTGATCCTACATTGAAGATGGATATAGTCATATATCTAGTGAAGCCAATCATGAAGTCTAATGAAGAAAATAAAGTCTTGATATGCTTAATTGTCAAACAACCAAGTAAATCTTATGGCTGAAACTTATAATATGATTTCTCACTGTGATTAAGACGAAAGAAGAAAATTTGAAACTTTTCCGCTCTGCCCTCTGAAATACCTCTAGCATCCTCAATTCAACCGCATCATGATATAATCTGATATCCAAGCAAATGATCAAACTAAGGATCATACTAAAGAACAAAGTGGGCTGTGAGATCATTGCCATACTGTGAGGAAGTTCATCTTTTGTTTGAACCAAAAGTTTTTCTTCCAACTGCAATAATATCTCAATAGGTTGTTCATCTTGAACCAACTTATCTTTATAAATGGAAAAAGAAATCTCATGCTGATCACAATTCTCATGATCAATCTGCTGCAACTAGGAAGAGTCAACAAGTTAAGATGGAAACTTGGTTCTTTCTCCTCACAGTCAGCATCATAAATAGGATCTCCAAGATGCTGCCAATTGTCAACAACAAGAGGTGTGTAAGGTTTCACATAATCCTCTTCTTCCTTATCACGATCATAAAATGGTTCTTCAGTGATTTTTGGATTTTCATGGAACTCTGCATATGGATCTACTTGAGCCAGCAACATCATAGAAAAAGGCAATGAAGCTCTTGCTGATCCAAGTCGTCCAATTTAGTGAAGTGCATCTCCTCTTCTTTATCTCGATCTACTCTTTTAATGGAATAAAAAATATAAAGAACATCTTCACTAAGCTCAGAGATTCCGGAAAAGTCTTCTAGTTCCAATCAAACACACTACTTGAAGAAAGAGGCATATCTTTCTCAGGTCCAAGGTCCTCTTAAATAACTGTAACTACCTCTTTTGATTCCTTATTATGCCCACTGAACAATAGATTAGAAGAGGGAATACTAGAAACCATCACATACGATTTCTTCCACATGATCAAGAGACAAGGTTGCTCTATCATCATGCTCTCTTTAAGAACAATCCTCCTCAAGATCCAAAACTCCATCACACTGTTCCTCTTCAATTCACTGAGAGTTCGCTCTATTTGTAGAACCATCTTCAAATTAATTGTCAACTCGGTAAGATTTATCACCAAGATAGATTTCGAAGCTTTCAGCAAGAATATAAGTATTTTCTAAATATTTTCCAGGGATTGTCTTGTGTGTTGTTCTCAAAAGGAAACCAAAATCAGAATAAAAAACATGAAAATACATATAAGGCATAAAGCTTCTTTTTCTCAAAATATGGGATCGGTTTGTGCATATGCTTTAGAAAACCTACTGTTAAACTTACAAATTGTCTTAGATTCCTTTTTAATAGTGTTAGTAAAATCTGTAAGCAAAGATTGGTGCTCATCATCCACCCCATTTGGATCTAAATGCATGCACAGAGGCAGTGAAAAAAGATATATTTGCAGTGGGAAAATCTCTAAACCATTCCCATACATCTGCCTGCAAGCTTTGAACATACAATTTCATCATAAGATTTCATGCTCAACCTCAAAATTTTCGAGAAAAAATAGAATCTTTGTTGAAACTAGTGCAGCTGCAATAGCCATTCTTCGGGAGGATGGCATAAGACCCTAGCTGAGGACTAGGGCCCCCAGTACACTCCTGGGGTTTCTTGGTACGAGACCAAGTAGTGAGAGCCATGGCAAAAGACCCTAGTGAGGGCCCCCAGTATATGATTGGGGTTCTTGGTCTAGGACCAAGCAGTAAGTCCCTAGATCTGTTCTAGGGCCCCTGGATTTGTTCCAGGGAATCCTTGCCCAGTGCTTGGATTGATCCTTGAATGTGTTCCTTGGTGGTTGATATAAGTCCATAGATGTGTTCTAGGGCCCCTGGATGTGTTCTAGGGAACCCTTGCTTAATGCATGGGTTGATCCTTGGTCTTGTATCTTGGTGGATAAGACCCTAGATGTGTTTTAGGGCCCCCCGTGTGTTTTGGGGCAACCTGGTCTTGGACCAAGTAGATCTTGGTGAAATACCAAGATGTGTTGATGTGTGATCCTCTTCCTCTCTCCCGGGATGGTCCATGAGACGTAGGAGTGGCTATGAAGATGGACATGACCACATTGTTAATGTGTCCTCTTATGCAGTGATGATAAAAGTTTACAAGTCATTATGAGACTTATGTGGACATGTTTTGCCATTGTGGACCCCCTTTACTTTGTCTTAAAGTTCCCCCTTTGCTTGTTGCCTTGCTTACCCCCTCTTGTTTTATGTGGTGGGGGTTTTTTATAATTTACTTTAATTTAATTGACATTTAATTAATATTTATATTAATTAAATTGTCATTATTTATTGACTTATTGCTTTCCCCCTAACCCCTCTCCCTAGCTATAAAATAAACCCTCCCCTTCTCATTTTTACATACACTCACTCCTCTTCTTCTATTAGACTGCGACTACCTCAGGTTATGCTTTCTCTTGGTGTTGGAGCGGCCCCTCCTTTGATTCTCTGTTTCAGATCTGAAGCTGATTGATTGGACACCCATCTGGCTGGGAGTTTCCTCTGGCTTTTTTTTTTGTTTGCTGGTGTAGAGGGACTTCCTCTTGACTGTCCAGACCAGCCGATTGACCTCTCCCTTAGCTGCCGGTCTGTGTATAAGAGCCGCAGGCCGACTGCTGGGTGTGTTGAGGCACCAGCTCCTTTGCCTCCTCTTCCTTGGTGACTGCTGGGTGTGTTGAGGCACCGGCTCCTCTTCCTCCTCTTCCCTGGTGGCTCCTCCTCTCCCGTACCCTGCTGTTTAGGGGTTTTGCTGTCTCTTGTTGAAGGGTTTTTACAGTCCCTTTTTGAAGGGTTTTTTCTCTCCCTGTTGAAGTTTTTTTGCTGTCCCTGTTGAAGGTTTTTGCTGTCTCTTGTTGAAGGGTTTTTGCTGTCCCTGTTGAAGTTTTTTTGCTGTCCCTTTTTGAAGGGTTTTTGCTGTCCCTGTTGAAGGGTTTTGCTGTCTCAATTGTGGTGTGTTCACTGTCCCAATTGTTGCTGCTGAGTTCTTCAGTCTCAGCTGTGGACAGCAACTGAGTATTCTTCTTCAGCCTTACTTGTGGTCTTTCCTTTGGCAAACTGTCTACATGTCCATATGATAAGAGATCAAAACCCTAGAGGTTTGATCCATGAACCTTAAACTGATTTTTCTGAGCATATAAAAAGGACTACATCCACACATGTGACAGGTACATTCTTCATTGGCTAAGAGGTAAGCTAAGGTTTGTTTTTCTGCACTCAGAAATTTTATTTATGTTCAGAATTTTAATTTTATTTATTCAAATCTGTTTATGTCTTGGTTTAATGTGCTGATCTAAAGTTGTATTAGTGAACATAATTTAAAAGGATACCACAGTATTACATTTTCCCTAAAATCTAACATGGTGTCAGACCTTAGGGCGTGAAAAAAGAGCTCAATAGTAGCAGACTTTTGAGCCTGTGTAGATCCTTGTTTTAGGGCTTGTTCTGCAGATCATCAGTAAGTTGTTTTGGGGCCATCACATTTAATGATGAAGATTGTATACCAATCTGTACTCTGGATAGTCAAGGATCATTGTCACTATGTTAGACTTGCCTTGTAAAGTACAGGCGGAAGAACTTTGTTTTTGAAAAGTCTCACAAAGAGCAGGCTAGTGGAGTGCGTCATGGTGAGAATGTTTTTTTTTGTTTTACTGTCCTTAAACCTAACTCTGCCAACAAATTGCAGATATGGAATGAATTCTGTATTACTAGTTCTGATTTGATTCGTTGCCATAGATAAGGGCTCAGTTGAAGATAGAGAGACTACTGGTACACACAGTAGTAGTACGTTTGTGAGTCAGTATGCTGGTTGGTACAGTAACAGTTTTGCACAATTACTTTTAATGATTTTCCTGGTGATTGTGAGGGTAGTTCATTAGAACAGATCACCATGAGAACAAAATTTACACTAATAGAAAGATTTAGAAAATAAATATCTCGCTTTGGAAATCTAAGATTTCAAATTTCAGAGACAACATATTGCAAATGCAGATTTCGTTTTTTTTCTTTCAGAAGTGCTGAATATCACTTTGCTT
>ML806367.1:56824-75126 GCA_009831015.1 Picea engelmannii | reverse complement strand
AAATCCATTCATGAATCACAACATTAGAATTTAAATCATTAGATAATTTATAAATCTGAACACTGAAATGATGCATCTTGCCTCGTACCAAAAATATAATAGTGACATAGTCATTACAAAAACGAGTGTCTAATCAATGATCAATCTACTATTATGACAATGTAGAGCAGGTTTAACTACAAATCCTGAAATGGGTCTACATCCTCATCATCTACATATTGCAACTCTACATCATGAATAGATGGCCGGGGGTCAGGAATGTTGGAAGTTGCAGTAGAAGTAGGAACTGGTGGTGTAACATTCTCAAGTAGGTTGAGGTGAGTCATGGCATTCAATGTCATGTTTAAGTCGGATATCTCAGGCTCCACATCCCACATCTTGTTCGGACCTTTCTTATACTCTTGACTAGAATGTGATAAAAGGAGAAGGTTGGGATGAACGTACACAAGATCCTCAGCCTTCACTGCTCCCAATCTGTTTCGCTTCACCGAATGGATGAAGCCATATGTACTCCAATTCCTCTCAGCTGATGAGGCACTGGCAACCTATGATAATAACCTTGTGGCTAGAGTTGAGAGATGAATGTTGTCCCCTCCATGGAAGCCCCACCAGGTAATAGGATCCATATGCCCCCGATCATCAATGGCTAGTGGATTTGAAAAGTTACCAGTGGATTGTACAAATCCTCCGAATTCTTCGCGTACTTCCATTGCAATTCCCACATCCTTGTAGATTTTCCTCAAAGCTGTCTTGTATCCCTGTACCACTTCAGAATTTTGTTTGGGATTGTTCTACCAGGTAAAGCCAATATTTTGGAATGATAGTATTGAGGGTGCAGTGCATAGGCCAAAAGGTGTAATGGTGTGGTCATTTTGTTCCACCTTTTGGTAACTACGCCCTTCACTTCATTGTACAATACTTCAAAAGGGTCACTTTCACTTGCCCTAATAATTTCCCTTATCCTCTCCAACATATTATCTATGTTTTCATAGACTTCCCCCAAGCAAGGCTTATCTGTGTCAAATGTCTTGATCATGGTCAAGATTGGTTCTGTGAACTTTAGAAGGTATTGGACCTTGTCCAACCATGCATCGTCAAGAATGATAGACTTGATTTTTTGACCTCTGTCAGAAGTGGAAGTCCTCCACAATTCCCAAAGAGGATCGATTACCATCGCTTGTAATGCTTGCTAACCTCCACAAGCCTCTTTATGACTAGAGTGTGGGAGGCAAAACTGGTTTCAACAACCTACATAAGTTTTGAGAAGTCAAACCTCAAATCATAAATCATATACAATTAAAAATAAGAATTCATAATGCTAATAACATTGATTAAAATTAAAAAAGGGAGTACCTTCAGTAGCTGCAACTTTGCAAAACCCCAATATATGGCTTGGGACATTGAATGATTGGTGATAAACATTTGGATTTCCTTTGATGCTACATATATTTTGTTGATCCACTCAATCTCGCCAATCTTAGCAAGCATAAGGTTCAACGAATGTATGATGCATGGAGTCCAGAAGATGTGATCATATTGACCCTCCACAATTAAGCCCACAACTCTACAAACCTGTGCATTGTCCTTGATGACTTGAACTACATTTTGTGCGCCCACATTTTCTATTGCATCAATTAGAATTGTGGAAATGAATGTTGCATCTTTCTCCACTCCACTGCAATCAATGGCCTTCAAAAACATTGCCCCCTGGGGGCATATTGCAATAACATTAATCAACGGGCAGTTTCTTTGGTCTCTCCATCCATCAGAAATGATGGACACTCCTGTTTGTGCTCATGTACAACGGATTGATTGCAGTTGTCTATCCACAAATTGTCTTTCTGATGTTAACAAGGTGGTGTGGACCTTTTCATAACCAGGGCTCTTGTACCCTTTTGGCACTTCATTGACCGCCTTAATCATTTGTTGCCAGTAAGGGGGAGCGCACCAAATTGAATGCTAGTGCATTTGCATAGATGCAACGAGCTATATGCTCATCAACTACTTCTCTGCCTTGGTTATTGAATGCTGCTTCAAGAGGTCCCAAAGTAGGCCTTTTAGCTGGTCTAGATGGCAACGAAGGCTTTGCTGTAGAGCCTTGCACAGGGAGTTTTCCCTTAGCGAATCTCCTATCAGCAACATCTTGCAAAGATGCATAGAACTGAAGCTTTGCATGACTCAAACCTGTCCCAGGTTTGCCACTTGGACCTTTTGGACCAATGCATATCCCCATACCTGTGTTAGTCTTCCTAGTGAGATGGCCCTTCACCCTAGTGTATGAGCCATTTTTGACGTTATTGCATTCACTACATTTCCATTTGTATGAACCACCTCCTGCACTTTTGCCAACAATTTCCACATATTGCCATAATGGAGATCTTGGATCTTTCTTGACATTTTCCCCCACTCTGCTCATGCTGTAATGGTTCCATGTCTATCACACTGCATTTATAATAAAAAATAAATTATAAGTTGTAATTTATAATATATCATGGTAGTGAAAAGTAAAATTAAAAACAATAATATAGAGCATCATTCTAATTTACATTCTTATGCATGGTATACATAGGCTAGCTAATCTGCATACATCCATTGTAAGCTAGCTAATTGCAACTAGCAACTTAACCCTCAATAAGAGCTAATCATAGACTCTTTAGTCTTTACTCATCTAACTGCTATCCATTTTTGGAACCTTTTCAATGTAGGTCAACTA
Organism: Picea engelmannii; assembly: GCA_009831015.1. Classification (NCBI taxonomy): domain Eukaryota; kingdom Viridiplantae; phylum Streptophyta; class Pinopsida; order Pinales; family Pinaceae; genus Picea; species Picea engelmannii. The sequence goes on along the minus strand of ML806367.1, from coordinate 72,413 downwards.
TTTGAAGTTTAATTAGTAATTATCTTTAGGTTGGGTTTATTACAATACAGTGACATTGGTGCCCAAAGCAACTTGGTGACATTAGACTGCCCCACAATTATTAACATCAAATCCTAGACACTGCTATTTCATCAATTGGGTACATATTACAAACTACAAAGCAATCCTGGGCACTACTCTTTCATCACATGGGTACATACTACAAACTACAATTTACAAAGCATACCTGGACACTGCTCTTTCATCACATGGGTACATACTACAAACTACAAAGTTGTCATTATAATTTGAAATAGAAACAAACATGTGAAGGTTCCCGTCATCAGTTTAATTTGGCATTCACTTATAAACTATAGTCTTATATTAATAATAAAATTTAAATATACATGCAAGGTTATACATATAATGATATAATATATTTAAATGGCCACAATAATAATACTAATGGTTTTAACATCACGAGGTTTTAAAACTAAAAGAAATAGCTACTATATAAATAGTAAATACTAATACTAAGGGTTTTAAGTTTTAACATCGGGATGTTTTAAATATTAATAACATCAATACTATATAAATATTGTATTGTTAACTTTTAAGTAAAACTAAAATCTTAATAACAATATCACACTTAATAGTAGGAAATACATATATATTATTTAGTATTTAATATTTGTATTTATGAATATTAAATAATGATAGTATTATTAAAACTATTTAAATATTAAAAAATTAATATACACAAATTCCATTTAATATAATAATATTCAGTATTTAATAAAAGCTATATAAGTTAATATAACTAAGCAATATATTAAAGTTAAAACAATATATTAGAATCTACTAATTTAGTATTTAATATATATATATAAATTTAACTAATATATAATATATCGTATAACAACTAACAAGTTACAATACAATGTACACTATAAAAATTTGATAAGTTTAATAATATTAAATAATAACGCTATATAGTATAAAACTGTAATAAAAACTCTATAAAACGTTAAAAACTCAACACTAATAATATAAACTGAAGTTTATAAACAATTAATTATTAAAAAATAAAACCTGTAAAAAAATTAAACAGTCACAACGTATTGAAATGAGGGTGCGCGGAGGTAAAACATACCTGTAGGCTGCGAGTGTCGATGCTGGTGGACTCGTGGGTTGTTCCCTGTGCTTCCAATCCGACTGCTCAGTGTCGACACAGTGTTGACTGCCCACTCACGAGTCACGACAAGTTTTTAAAGCCGATGCCTTTTTACAGACCACTGCACTTTCTGTTTCCTTCGAAGTGGGGTCGGGCACCCTTATAAAACAAATCTCGAAGCTAAAACCCTAAAAAATGCCTAAACCCTAAAACCGACAAAGTTACATGTTAGATTTAGGGAAGTAAAACAAAAAATTACTGTCTTTTAAAATTTCAGTTAGATAGAACAAATAAATCAAACCTTAGAGGAGAAAAGCAATACAATACTGAACTGCTGAACTTAGGAAGTCAAATCAGAGAATGAACAACAATTAGATTTGAATCTTAAACAATTTCTGAGTGTGCACAACACTCAGATCTGAACTGACAGTGATTAGATTCAAACAAAATCTATTTCTGCGTAAGCAAGATCATAGGATTTCTAAATTAGATCTAGATTGATCAAAACAAAACTAGTTCTGATAAAGATCTAAACAATGATAGATAGATCTAAAGAATAGATCTAAACACTAGTTTTGATATAGACCTAAACAATGATAGATAAGTCTAAAGTACATATCTAATCAATAGATCTGATATAGATCTAAACAATGATAATCTAGAGAACAGATCTAAACACTAGGTCTGATATAGATCTAAACAATGATAGATAAATCTAAAGAACAGATTTAAACAGTAATAGATTCCAGAATTAAAAACACATAGCTCTAAAAGTTAACAAGTTGATCTGAACCATAGAGTAGCTTACCTCTGATGTCTTACCTCTAATCAATGAAGAAGTTCATGCCTCACACAAGGGATGAAGTGCCACTGAGAGTATGCTCAGAAAAAGTCAAGTATCATGGATCTACCTCAAGGGTTAGATCTCTTGCCAAGAGAATTATAGGACTGTTAAACCACCACTAGAACTTCACACAAGTATATTTAGAAAACCCCACAAGCCCTCATGCATAAAGGAAACATCCAGGAGGAGGGACGATTGCTTTAAAAGATAGCTCAACTACCTTGCTTAGGGTGCCACGGTCTTCACAAGAAGCTCAGATAGGGGACGACAACCTGTTGAAGAGGGTTTGCTGGCTAGTAGAAGGACGACTGGCTGGCAGTACCCAAAGAGAGCAGTAGCACAACTATTCTCAGCAGTGGAAGGCACTCACCACACTCACACAGCAGCAAAAATCAACAAGGACCTGTTAACAATTTTGCCACAAAAGGGAGGCCTGATGGCTGTCAATAAAAGGGGCCGTTGACTGTTACAAGGGGGCCGCCCACTGTTACAAGGAGGCTGCTAACTGTTGCAAGGAGGCCGCAGGCTTACAAGGGAGCAATTCGCCACACTTAGAAGGAAGAGAAAGATGAGTGTAGGAATGAAGGGGGAGGGGTTCTTATTTTTACTTTTGGGTGAGGGTTAGATAAAAGAAATAAAATTAAAAATAATATATTTAATTAATATAATATTAATTAAATATATTTATAATTTATATTAATTAAATATTTCTTGTATTAACCCCAAAATACAAAACACAAACCCCAAACAAACTCAAGCCCAAAAACCAAGGGTGGAGGGTTTAGGAGAGGTTTACACAAGTCCATATAATTCTCAAGGTGACATTTTTAACTTTATCATCACTGCATATGGGATACATCCCTCATGTGGTCATGCCCGCTTTCAAAGAGGGTCATACACCAACAACTACCTGATCAGGGACTAGGTTGCCCCAGAACATATCCAGGGTCTTATCCACCAAGGTACAAGACCAAGGATCAACCCATGCCTTGGACATGGGTACCCCGGAACACGTCCAGGGGCCCTAGACATATCTAGGGACTTAAACTGCTTGGTCCCAGACCAAGAACCCCAGTCATCTACTGGGGGCCCTCACAAGGGTCTTTTGCCATGGCTCTGACTGTTTGGTCCCAGACCAAGAACCCCAGCAGTGCACAGGGGGCCCTAGATCTTAGCTAGGGTCTTTGCCATCCTCCTAGAGAATGACTCTTGCAACTGCTTTAAAATCAACATTACCTTTGGGATCCGCGCGCGTGGGGTCGGCTGGGTTAGGATTCGTTTCCTGGTTTACGGGATCCGTTCCCAAATTCAAGAATCGTTTCCGCTCTCACATATCCGTCTCCCACGAGAAAGGAAATGTCGCGCTGGCGGATCCCACACGGATCTGGACAGATCCAAATCCAGATCCGGTTCCGAAACGTGGATCCGCGGATCCCGCGCCCATACCTAGCGGATCCGGTAACTTAGAGTCAAATGAAGGCTTACTATGGCACATATTATCCAAAAATAAGAACTGAACCACGCGTGGGCCCATCAAGTACCCTCTTGCCCATGCCAAAATGCAATCGGTTCCTGAGATATCAAAGTTCTTAGAATGGCTTGAAAATTAACATTACTATTGTACGCCATATTGGGTATCGAAAATTCTAGCCAGCTCGTGAAAAAAAGCATTGCTAAAAATAAACCAAAATCCACAGTCTTGGAATTAGTTGAAACTCAAACCATAGGCAAAACTCAATATCGGGTCCTCAAATATGTAATCACTTTGACAACCAATCCAAACTCAGAATTGCTAAAAATTGCAGTTTCTAATAATAGAATTTGCCAATATTAGCAACTTCTCAGATTTGTATGAAATTCAAACCCCATGCACATCCCCAAAGGTATCCAAAAACCTGATCAAATTAGGATAAAAATGATTTCCAAGTAACTACATGAACCATCCTGATCATACCCTTTGGGGGACTTCGACCTCCCATACTTGCTCTCAACACTGCATTGGAATTTCAAGTATGGGGCACCTGCTCTATTGAATGTTTGTCCATCATATGTACTCTTATATATGTATGGCTTGTTCAAGAACCTATCCTAGGATCAACCTTGGAACACAAAAAGATGTGACGATGTACCAAATCTGAAAGGCACTCATGAACCATCGCTACCGAATCAATGGACTAACTAACCAATCCATCTTGCAATGTACCCATGATCAAACCTAAGATAGGCACTCCAATTGGATTTTGAAGAAATGCAATATCGGTGCTAATAGGACCAATGCACCAATGTATGGATGAGGAGATAGATCCAGATGGCCTTGTTGAGCTACCTCCAATGATAGTTCCAACATATAGGAGCCTATGCTTGATACTGAGGATTACTTCGAGAACTTGTTGACTGAGGATCTACATGATGAGGCTGATGATGCAGAACACTTGGAGCATTGAGGCTTGACAACGCACTATGTTGTATTTTCATTTTTGGTTGATTGAACTAGTGGCTACCAAATGCCATTTTTGAATGTACGTGGTTTAAATTTTCAACTGTTATTTGACTCTCAAGTCTCGAATCTTGATCAATGATGTTTTGATGAATGCTTTCCCATTTCAAGTTTTCCTCCATGTTTTTTTTTTAATTTCTTATTTCGATGGAATGCACATCTCAGGGAAACCCTTTGGGCTCTTCCCCTCGTTCAGAGGATGTTACCCGGCGTAAATTCGTTGGTTTCATTTTTGGCAACCTAACCTGACGGGGACCTTGAGTGAGGCCCAATAATATCCACAGAGGTAGTGTTAACCCCTAGATTTTCACCCTTGAAAATCTTGAGGGTTAAGAGCAAACATGCATTCCTTTGGCTGGCATTCTGAGATTGTCCCAGAGTTTGGCACTTATGGTTAGCAGAGGTTGGTTCCCACGCGAGACAGGTATATGATCGGTACATGGTTGTTTGGTTCAAAGTTAAAGTTGACTTGATATCCATGCATTTTCAGAGAGATGTATACATACAACAGGTGGTTCTAATTTTTAGGAGACACGGTTTGAGTGGGTCTATTGATAGTTTGGAGCAGTTCTGAGCATACAAGGAGAGTCCTTGCATGATTCTAGGCCCGATGGCACTTTTCCGGGGGACATGCGAGAACTTTCTATTTTTAGAAGGTTTTGCTCCATGCCTCGAATTCAGATTCCGAATGTATATTGTTGATCCTTGAGGCATTCAAAGTCTTTTGGATCTTTTCCGGGATGATTTGGCACAATTTACTATTTTTAGCAGGTTGAGCACCAGGGCTCGCATGTCAATTTTGATCCCTTGCGGAAAAACGAGTTCAATGAGTATGAAGTCAAGGGCATTCAAACAACTTTCTATTTTTAGCTGTGTCTATTTTTAGATAGTGACATGTGGCGGTGTTCTCCTAGTGTTCCTAGACGATGTTGACCGTTTCCTAAAATTTGGGAGTTGGATTCTATTTTTAGAAATTTCTATATTTAGCAAGTACAATCATCATCCATGCAGTGCCAAGTGGAGGGTGGACATTTGGGCTAACAAATTGGCACTGTTGCCGGGGAATACAAGCCTTGGTGAACGACATCGGTGAGTTTTTATTTATTTTAATTGGTTTATTTTTCTAACTTTCCTGACAACTCCACAGGATATAGGGACGACTCCACAGGGGACTTACACAAGAAGATCTTTCAGTTGCAATTCCTGTACAAGGTCTAGTTCCGAGCTTCAACAAACCCTCACATCTTTTTTCGAAACAAGACTATCCCTTCACTAAGAACTCCTCTCGAAGTTGGTAAGCGTAAGAGTTCTTAGGTAAGTTCTTTTTCGACGAGCACTATGGTGAGTGTATCTTCGACATTTTCATCTTTCACTTTATTTCCATCTCGAGCTACTAGTAGGGTAGCAACTGTGTTTTTTTCTATCTAAGATTAACAATATGGATGCAACAATATCTTCACTAGTAAGGTGAAGATTTTTTGCCTTTGACCCACTAAGTTTTGTTGCATTCCCAGATTATCCTCATGACTTACGTGCACATAAATGGCTTAAACACATACCCTTGTTTGCAGGGAGGTTGGGAGAATCGGTTGAGGATCACTTGGCTAAATTTTTACAAGTGGTGGGCGATTTTGATGTGGAACATGAGGATGTGGTGATGAGAATGCTCGTGTTGACCCTCGAGGGGGAGGCACGAGCATGGTACATGTCCCTTCTTGATGCTTCCATTGATGGATGGGATTCTTTCCAGGAGAAATTCACTAAGAGATGGGCAAATACTGAAATATCCTTGATCCAATTGATCTAGATATCTACTACAGATCTAGTGTTCTGTCTCACAGATCTGATACTCTAGGGGTTTTTGGATGCGTTTTATCTTCAGATTTGATACTCTGGGGGTTTCTGGATGCATTTAAGTTATATGCTTGAGATGTTTTGTGGTTGTTGGATGTGCATGTTATACATTATGGTTTAAACAATATATATATTATGCGTGCGCAAATAAGGAACATCAACTGCCCAATAATATGTATTATGTATGAGATTCAAGCATGGAAATACAATGAAATACTGGAAATATAGAAGATAGTCATCAGTTAGATCTCATGGATCGTCACTAGAATACAAGCAAATAACATAAAATACCCGTGATCTGAAGATGAAGGTAGATCTGATGCATGCACGGATAGATCGACAAAATCGACGGTTCCAGAGAAGCATGGTAACCGCTACAAACTGGAAAACTCGTCCGAAAGGCAATACCCGTCGGAATGAGCTAGGAACTGTCCCAATAGAAGCGCCCTGGCCTCTAGACTGATCCTAGTGACTATCGGATGACATATCTGTTCTCTGAAGCTCCGAATCTTGTCCCCTGGGGGTCTGTGCACCTCCTGGGCTCTTTGGATGCGCCCAAATGATTCCACCAACGGAATCGGCTGATATAGGACTCAAAACATTCGCCCCGACAAATGCGGAACTGGGTCGGAAGGGTTTCCCCAGGTCTGCTCTGATGTTTTGTCTATAACCCCAACTGTCCTTCCAAAAGAGCTGCACCCTAGATGGCTTAATGATGCGCATTGAAGGATTCCATTGTCTGAATATCATGGGAAGTGGCTCAATCTATGTGCCCTGGCTGGATCTCAACTGGGTCGAAAGGAAACTGTAATCCGAGCTTTGATCTTGTGCAACTACACAAACCCTCTATCTGACCTTGCGCCCTCACTGGCTGAGCTGCGCAACACTGCAAACTGGATACTCCTGAATAGCATGGTGAAATACCTTGATGGTATCTCCGATGGGCTAGGGTGTGTCTCTCAATATCGAAACCGATCAATGGTGGTGGTTTCCTCCAAAAATCCACAAAACAGTAGAAGTCCAATCTCTTCCTCCTCTGGGAACTCTCAACATCAAATCATAACAATGCATAATGAAGAATTAGGTCGAATTCCTCCCTTTATACTCCTCCCGATCTAATTCACCATTGACCTCACTTAAGCTAGGTGCTTTTCCTCCTAAGGTGAGTAATTAATTAATTAAATCCCCCTTTTGCACCTTTTCATTCTAATTCTTTGTTGACTTAGGCTTAAGTGACTTCTCTTATGCTTTTTGGCTTAATTCATCGTTTAGCCACCAAATCACCCTTATTTCTCCTCTTTGTTCCCTGTTTGTGCATGACTATAGTCTACGGGAACATATAGACTACTAAGTCACTCCCTGCTGGCCTACTCTTGGGAACGGGACATCACAGTCCTCCCTTCCCGAGATTGCTTGTCCTCAAGCAACATCAATCCTGGGTGCTGCAAAATATGCTCTCCCTCCCATGTGGCATCCTCCACTGGAAGACCCTTCCATCTAACCAAGCACTCCATGATGACCCTGCTCCTCAACCTTGCGCTCTCTCTGCTCGAGCACCTCTTCCGACACTAGCTCCAACTGGCCCTCCTCATCCAAGGGTGGAAACTCCTCTAAAATGTTGATCTGTTGTCCCATGACCTTTTTAAGGCAAGAGACGTGAAATATGTTATGGATCTTGCTACCCTTCAGTAGCTCTAGCTCGTATGCCACCTCGCCTATCCTCGTGATGACTCTGTATGGCCCATAAAACTTCGACTTCAGCTTCTCTGCTCCGCTTCTCTTAAAGGAGGACTGTCTGTATGGCTGTAATCGCAGAAAAACCAAATCCCCTACCTCAAAGCTATGCTCGACTCTCTACATGTCTGCATAGATCTTCTGCTGGTTCTGAGCTGTCTGCAAGTTCTCCCTCACTGCCTGCAGAATCCTCTGACTCTCCCCCACCCAATCTTTTTCCCCCGGGACCCTACTGTCCCCAAACACAGTCTCCACAAATGAGGGTGCATCGTACCCATACAATGCTCTAAAGGGTGACATCTTGATAGACATATGGTAAGTCGTGTTGTAGCAATACTCACCCAAGTGCAACCATCTCACCCACGTGTGTTGTTTCCCTCCCACATAGTTCCTCAGATACCCCTCCACCCATTTGTTGACGATCTCTGTCTGTCCATCTGTCTGTGGGTGGTAGTTGGTACTCGTAGCTAGCTCAGTGCCTGTCAACCTTAAAAGCTCCTGCCAAAACGCGCTATTGAAGCGCCCATCTCTATCACTGACTATCTGCCTGGGTAAACCATGTAGCCGGAATACCTCCCTGAAAAACAACTCTGCTACCTGAATGACCTTGTAGTCCGTGGGTATGGCAAAGAAATGTGCAAATTTGGTCAGCCTGTCAACCACCACAAATATACAGTCCCTGCCCTGCACTCGAGGAAGGCCTTTAATGAAGTCCATAGAAATGCTCTCCCATTTCTGCTATGGAATGGGTAGAGGCTGTAGCAACCCTGTGGGGTGTGTCTGCTCAAACTTGCTCTACTGACAAGTCGTGCACTCTCAGATGTGTTTCAATACATCATCCTTTAGACCCTTCCATGAGAATCTCTCCTTGATCTGCCTATACGTTTTGAAGTACCCCTGATGCCCTGCTGTAGGCGAATCATGACACACCTTTAGAATTTTCCCCTTTAGGGTATATTCTGGAACCAAGTAGATTCAGTCCTGGTAGAAAATGATGTCATCAAGAACCCGATACCTATCATCAATTACATGTCCATCCATCACCTCACAAACAAATTTGTTTTTGGAGTACTCCATCAACAAATGAGCTTTCCAATCTGTGCAAACGTCCATCATTGAACTCCTTGGTGGCCTCCTGGACAAGGCATCTGCTACGACATTCCTCTTTCCCTTGACATACTCAATGTCAAAGTCAAAGGCTTGGATCTTTGAGACCCACTTCTGCTGTCTCTCACTGAGGTATTTCTGATCCAGAAAATACTCGAGACTGTTATGATCAGTCTTCACTACAAATCTGCTGCTTACTAGATAGAGTAAATAGGATAGAGTCTCTCTGACTCGTTGAGCTTTCTGCTCTCAAACACAATGGGGTGGCCTCCTTGCATCAAAACTGCTCCAATCCCCACTCCTGACGCGTTGCACTCTAAGACGAAGGGCTGTGAGAAATGTGGAAGGGCTAGAATAGGGCATGTGCTCATAACCTCCTTCATTTTCTCAAATGTTTGCTGTGCCTCCTCTGTCCACTGAAAGGTGCCCTTCTTGGTCAAATCTGTGAGTGGTGCTCCCAACTGTGAAAAGCCTCTGACAAACCTCCTGTAGTAACTGCATAATGAAAATAAGCCTCTTAGCTCCTTAAGGTTCTTGGGTGTTGACCAATCCAAAATGGCTCTGATCTTTTCCTGATGAACCTGTACTCCCTGCTCACTGATGATATGCCCCAAGTACAATAGTTCTCTCATGCCAAATTCACATTTGGACTCCTTAGCATATAATGACTGTGCCTGCATAATATCCAAGACCTCCCCCAAATGTGCCAGATGCTCATCCCATGTCTTGATGTAGATCAATATATCATTGAAGAATACCAGCAGGTACTTCCTCAACTGTCCTCTAAAGATGTGGTTCATGCAAGACTGGAAAGTGGCCGGTGCGTTGGTCAATCCAAACGGCATGACCAAGAACTCAAAGTGTCCGAAATGGCATCGAAATGCTGTCTTCTCAATGTCCTGCTCCCTGATGCTGATCTGATGGTATCCTGACCGTAGATCAATCTTAGTGAAGAAAACTGCCCCATGTAACTCGTCCATTAGCTCATCTATGTGCGGAATGGGGTACCGATTCTTGATCGTTTTCTTGTTGAGCGCTCTATAATCGATGCACATTCGTAACGTGCCATCCTTCTTCAGTACCAGAACGACTGAAGATGCAAAAGGACTCATGCTGGGCCTGATGTGCCCCATTGCAAGCAATTCTTTGATTGCTTTCTCAATCTCGTCCTTGAATTTCTTGGGGTGCCTATAGGGCGTTGTGATAACTGGTGTAGCCCCTGCCTCTAACTCAATCGTGTGCTCAAATCCCTTGTCGGGTGGTCTCCCTGGTGGTATCGGCCCAAATATTGGCTCATACTAACCCAGAAGCTCTCGGATCTGTGGATGGTAACGCTCCCTACCCTCGGAATCCTTCCGCGTGGTGATCAAACACTTTGCTGCGTAGGCCACATTACTGTGACGAAAGATCCGCTCCATCCTCTTTGTCGATACTGCTCGAGGTGCCCCTATAGACATGCCTCTCAGCACAACTCTTGATCCACTGACGTCTCTGAAACTCATGGTCAATGTCTGATAGTTGAACCCAATCTCCCCCAATGAATATAACCACTGTACCCCCAACATGGCATCGGTATCTGATAGGTCAACTACATAGAAGGTATCTGTCATGGTGTAGTTGCCTAGTTTGACCTCTAGGTCTGGGATCATATCCAAACATGTCATCATGTATCCATCTGCCACTGCTATGTGGAATCCCTCAAACTCCTCAGTGCGTAACCCCCTCCTAGCTACTAAGGATGTGTCTATGAAATTGTGGGTGGCCGCACCATCAACTAAGGTGGTCATGCGTTGACCCTGTACAATGCCCTTGAGCTTGAGCGTGTTGTACCTAGGTACTCCTGAAAGGGTGGCTTTGGTTCCCCCTTTCACCTCTCTACGAGGTTTTGTCTCCTCCTTGGGCTGTGCCCCTGTCGATATTTGAGGTTTCTTCGGTTGCTGCTCTGGCTCATGAGTAGCCTCACTCCTTGATTCCACTTAAATGTACTGGATCTGTCCCTTTCCCATGCATCTATGCCCTGGGACCCAAGGGTCTCTGCAAGAAAAACAAATCTTCTTCCTCATCAACTCTCGTCTCCTGTCATCGTCCAACTTCTCCTTGCCCTTCCATTCTCTCTGGAATGGCTTCCGATCTTGATCCTTCTGTGGTACGAAGGGTTTGGAAAAAGGTTTAGTTTTTGGCACTGAGTCCACTAAATCTCTAGTGCGCAGGATGTGGCATCCTGCAAGGTGTGAGGCCGGTATGCCTTCACCCAACCTCTCAAGGGTTCTGTGAGCCCTTCTGTGAATAACATGATTAGCCGGGACTCGGATATATTTGTCACTGCCACTGCTACCCATTGAAACTCTGAGATGAATGCCTCTGTTGTGTCAGTTTGTCTCAATTGGGCTAGATCTCTGAAATGGATCTCTGGATCCCTCCTGTCAAATCTGTCCATGAGTCTCTCCGTGAACTCCCTGTAGGAGGTGATGCGACTGTGGCCCAATGTCACCAATCCATGATACCACCACACGTGTGCCTCACCCTCCAAGTGTAAGATAGCGAAACTGATGGCCTCTATCTCGGTCATTTGGTTGAGCTTGTAGTAGGTGTCTAGCTTTTGTACCCAAGCTTTGGTAGTGCATTTGGACAATCCGTCGAAAGAAGGTATGGTGAGTTTAGTAACTTTCCGGATGAAATCAATGTTATGCCCCTGCTGCTGCTGCGACCCTCTTCTCTGTGGCTCTCTGGGGCGGTTCCTGAGTCTGAGTCCACAATATTCGACTAGGGTCATGTCCTGATGGAAGTCACGACCCAACGCTGCATACACCCTCCGATACTCTGCAATGTCCTCTGCATGAGTGGGCGATCTCTGTGCTATCGACATCTGTGCTTCTGCCGGGGGTGCCCTCTGGAAACTGGGAAACAAAGGTCGGGGAATCCTACTCGTAGAGGTGTATGTGCGAGTGGGTGACTGGGGTCTACTGCCTGCCCCTGAGTTCCCCTGTGTTGCATGTGGGGCTTGTGTGCTCAGGATGCCCTCCATAGCCAAGCTATCAGCCACCTGTGCCAAGGACTGAGACATGGTGCGCTGACTAGCTAACATATCACTGATAACCTACATGAAGGCTGCCTTTGGTTCCATGGGGGCCTTACCACTGCCCTCTGGTCGCTCATATTTGTCTCCTAGCATCCTCTCTACCTCGCGCTCAGCCTCACGCTCTGCCCTTCTCTCTGCTTCTCTGTGTGCCTCTTCCTCTTCCTCTGAATTGGGAGGGAAAGGAGGAAAATCAGGCCTAGACCTTCTTTCCTTGTGCCTGTTGTAAGTGACATATTCGTCACTTACGTGATCACGACCATGTGGGTCTTCTGCTGTACTCATCGTCTTTAGTCATAGGCTGGCATGACTAAACCTTTGATACCATTGAAATATCCCTGATCCAGCTGATCAGGATATCTACTACGGATCTAGTGTTCTGTCTCACAGATCTGATACTCTGGGGGTTTCTAGATGCGTTTTATCTTCAGATCTGATACTCTGGGGGTTTCTGGATGCGTTTTATCTTCAGATCTGATACTCTGGGGGTTTCTGGATGCGTTTCAGTTATGTGCTTGAGATGTTTTGTGGTTGTTTCATGTGCATGTTATACATTATGGTTTAAACAGTATATATATGATGCATGTGCAAATAAGGAACATCAACCGCCCAATAGTATGTATTATGAGATTCAAGCATGGAAATACAATGAAATATTGGAAATATAGAAGATAGTCATCAGTTAGATCTCATGGATCGTCACTGGAATACAAACAAATAACATAAAATACCCGTGATTAGAAGATGAAGGCAAATCTGATGCATGCACAGATAGATCGGCAAAATCGACGGTTTCGGAGAAGCACGATAACCGCTACAAACTGGAAAACTCGTCTGGAAGGCTATACCTGTCGGAATGAGCTGGGAACTGTCCCAATAGAAGCGCCCTGGCCTCTAGACTGATCTTGGTGACTGTCAGATGGAAGATATGTCCTCTAATGCTTTGGATCTTGTCCCCTGAGGGTCTGCGCACCTCCTGGGCTCTCTAGATGTGCCCAAATGATTCCACCAACGAAATCGGCTGATATAGGACTCAAAACGTTCACCCCGACAAATGCGGAACTGGGTTGGAAGGGTTTCCCCAGATCTGCTCTGATTCTCCGTCTATAACCCTAACTGTTCTTCCAAAAGAGCTGCGCCCTAGATGGCTGAATGATGCGCTCTGAAGGATTCCACTGTCCGAATCCGATGGGAAGTGGCTCAATCTATGAGCCTTGGCTGGATCTCAACTGGGTCGGAAGGAAGCTGCAATCCAAGCTCTGATCTGGTGCAGCTACACAAACCCTCTATTTGATCTTGCGCCCTCACTGGCTGAGCTGCGCAACATTGCAAACTGGATACTCTTGAATATTACGGTGAAATACCTGGATGGTATTTGCGATGGGCTAGGGTGTGTCTCTTAACACCGAAACCGATCAATGATGGTGGTTTCCTCCAGAAATCCACAAAACAGTAGAAGTCGAATCTCTTCCTCCTCTTGGAACTCTCAACATCAAATCATAACAATGCATAATGGGGAATTGGGTCGAATTCCTCCCTTTATACTCCTCCTGATTTAATTCACCATTGACCTCACTTATGCTAGGCACTTTTCCTCCTAAGGTGAGTAAGTAATTAATTAAGTCCCCCTTTTGCACCTTTTCGTTCTAATTCTTCGTTGACTTAGGCTTAAGTGACTTTTCCTATGCATTTTGGCTTAATTCATCGTTTAGCCACCAAATCACCCTTATTTCTCCTCTTTGTTCCTTGTTTGTGCCTGACTATAGTCTACGGGAACATATAGACTACTAAGTCACTCCCTGCTGGCCTACTATTGGGAACGAGACATCATAAATACACAGGACATTCTCTTCTTATGCACAATTTTTTCAATTATTAAAAAGCATGAAAGTGAAACTGTTTTCCAATTTAACACTCGTTTTTCCAAATTTCACAATCGAATTCCTTACAAATTAAGGCCTAACGAAGATGTTGCTTTGATTTATTATCTTGAGGCATTTGATGGTATTTTTGGCGTTTTTCTCACGAATGAAGACCCTTAAAATCTAGAGGAAGCACAAGCTACTGCTATCAAGTTAGAGAGAAATTACCTTGCAGTTTGTGAACTCTCTTTGATCCATGTCCCAGACCAACTAGTGAAGGTAACTCCACTTGTTGATCTTCAACCATTAGTTGTTAGAGAAGTGCAAGAAGTCTGTGTTATTGAAGATGAACCACAACTTGCACTGTATCAAGTTCCTAGAGATGAACAAGAGGGTGATATCCCAATCTTAGATGACCAGGAACCAGAAGTTGCACCATTTGAGTTCCAAGAAGATGAAGGTGAAGATGTGATTACTCAAGAGTGTTCATGGATTCCTCCCATTAGCGAGGATGAAAAGTTTCAAGAGGATGAAAAGTTTCAAGAGGAGGAACCACAAGTTAACCAAGTAGAGATCAATCAACATGAGATTCCATCCGTGCCCAACTTAGTAGAGGCTTCATCCTTGCCTATCACAGAAGTGGTTCAGGAACAACTTGATCCAATACCTTTAGAGTAGGAGGAGCTGTTTTTGGTTCAACCAAAGGATGATGTCCCTTACACTTTGCCTACGATTCCGCAGCCCCAGGTTGTTCTTCAAGGTCCTGAGATTGATCAGTGCTTGGATATCAGAGTTCATCATAACCCCGTTGAGCTCAGGATGATGGAGGTATTTCAATAGATAGATTTGAAGAGTTACGTCTCTCATGCATTCACGCTTGTTACTGTTGAAATACTATGTTCTAAGTCCCAACCAACAACTTTCAATCAACTAGCAGCCTTTAGCTCTGCCTTCATTGGCAAGTACATCAAGGAAGCTTTGGGTCATATGACATTTCATGGTTGGTCTCCCTGGAAGGTTGACTTTGTTGACCTCTCTCATCGGACTGATCATTTGGCTGCATGGTTAAAGTGGTCCTTTGAGTATGATGATTTTACCATGGCAACTTGAGGTAAAAGTTTTGGTTTTTGTGGTAGTTGTCTTTCCTTTCTACATGTTGTTTCAGTAGTTTAGCTTGCTGATTTTAGGACAACAATCTACATTTTCCTTGTAGTGTCTTTTCCCTTCAGTATTTACTTCAGTCTTTTTCATAAGTGTCGTTCATTTTGCCTAGTTATATCAACATGTGGTCGTCTCTTTTGTGTCTTTTTTTTCTTGAGTAAATGGCTGTCCATTACTGTTATTCCTGGGTTAAAATTTGTTTCTATCTATTGCATGCCAAGCCTTTGTGTCTATCATTAGAGTGAGCTTGGATGGGGGTCCCATTTGTCATTGTTCCTGAAGCCTTGAGCCTTTAGGATGG